>JAAGNO010005592.1:0-24016 GCA_033439905.1 Ceryle rudis | reverse complement strand
ACAAACCATCAAAAACCAAAACAACAAACCATCAAAAACCAAAACAACAAACCATCAAAAACCAAAACAACAAACCATCAAAAACCAAAACAACAAACCAACCCAAAATTTGTTAAATCTCTAGGACACGACGTTCAGTGAAATGAAGTGTAGTTTGGTTACTGGCCCCAGAGGGTGCTGGAGGCATGGTCTGTACCTTGCAGACCTGCTCCTCTGGGGTAGCTTTGGTCTCTCAAGCACCACAGGTGATCCACACCATGATGCCAGGGACCTGAGCCCAGAGGATGTACCACCCCGAGTCCCCGCCTGCCAGAGCAGTGCAGACATGCCTGCACTGGGCACCTGGGGACCCTCACACAGCAGCTGGCACCAAGATTAAGGGAGCCTTTTCATCCCCTGAACAACCACCTAGGTTATCTGCACCTCAGTGGCAAAGCCCAGCAGAGCTCTGTGCAAACCATTTGACCAGATGAAGAACAGTTTGATTATTGGCAAGCAAGGAGGCATAAATAACAGAGATAAGGAGAAGGTGGCTTGCAAATTAGCTGAGCGCCTTTCCCAGAGTACAGCAGCAAAGAGAAGGGGTAGATAGCATTCTTGCTGCAGACAGAGTGGTGGGAAAGCTGCCCTGTGCCATGCTTTAGAGCTGGCATGGGGCTTTCCGGCAGCAGAGGGACAGGGAAAGTGCTGACATGTCGGGTGCAGTGAGAAGGAACATGATCTGCAGGCCAAGGGGAAAAAGCATCAAGAAGCAAATGTACTCGTGGTGCATTTCAAACTAGCCTGGGCAAAGCACCAAGGAGCACACAACAGGGATCAGTCCTGTATCACCAGGAGGGAGGAGAGGTGGCCAAAGCCCTGCATCTCTCCACCTCCTTTCTACCTCTACCAATCAACACCCAAAGCTCTCTGCACATTTCATCATCTGCAGGAGGCTAGCCAAGCAGACACTGTGCCTCCAAAGCTTTGATCTGTCAAGCTCGGCTTCTTCAAAGCAAAAACTAAGTGCACACTTGCCCTGGGTCTAGAGTCCTTCCAGCTGGCTTTGTATCAGGCCTCATATAGAATCATAGAATGGTAGGGGTTGGAAGGGACCTCTGGAGATCATTGAGCCCAACCCCCCTGCCAACCCAGAACACCTAGGGCAGGTCATGCAGGAACAGATCCAGGCAGGTCTTGAAAGTTGTTACAGGAGACTCCACAACCTCTCTGGGCAGCCTGTTCCAGGCTCTGTCACTCTCACAGTGAAGTTTTTCCTCATGTTGAGGTGGAACTTCTTGTGTTTCACTCTGCTACCATTACCTCTCGCCCTTTCACAGGGCACAGCTGAAAAGAGACTGGCCCCTTCTACTTGACACCCACCCTGCAGATATTTGTAAATATTAATAAGATCCCCTCTCAGTCTTCTCCAGGCTAAACGCCCCAGGTCTCTCAGCCTTTCCTCATAAGAGAGATGTTCCTGTCCTTAATCATCTTTGTAGCTCTCCATTGGACTCTCTCTAGTATTTCCCTGTCCCTCTTGAACTGGGGAGACCAGAACTGAACACAATATTCCAGATGTGGTCTCACTACTTCAGAGTAGATAGGTAGGAGAACCTCCCCTGACCTATCTACTAGCAAAGGGCATCACACCTTTTTTTTTTGTGTGTGTATCAGCTCCCAGCCATGGTGTTGGCAGGTACCATCACTGTCATGGCCAGCCCCTGGCACCACGCTGCTCGGAGCACTGCTTTGCAGCAGCTTGGGTACTGCTGGCTGTGTCCATCCCGCTGTTCAGGAACCCCTGGTCCTGCTCCCAGCACAGCTGTAAGCACAGCAGAGCACACAAGCGACTCATCTACATTATGATGGTGCCCAGCAGGGATGGAAACAGACTGTAACAGCAGGGAGCCTTTGAGTCCATGAGAAACCTGGATCTGGTTTTCTTCTAAAGGGAACCAAGACCTAGAGGTCACTTCATGAAAAAAAATGTGAAGGAAGCTTGGGTTCCCCAACTGAAAGGAGGGGAGGAACTCCTCACAATATTCTGTCCTGAACCTGCTAGAGGGTGATCCTGAAGAGACACACATGTTTTGGTGACTCTCACTTATTTCCTGGCTCTCAGTACCGGGCTCCTCCTTTGTTTCAAAGGCTTGAAACAAGGTTGTTTGAAGAACTCCTTTCCTTGTGAAAAAACACTTCACAAGCTGGGGAAGCTCAGCATCAGGGAAATCTTCAGGTTTCAGGTGAAACCAAGTCATTTTATTTCCACAACTTCATTTTGATAGTCCACCTTCGACTAGGCCACGTAACACTTCTTTCTTCAAGTTTATTTTCTCATCCATAATTTTCAATAAGGAGAAGTGGTTTTGGGCACTAACTTCCCATCAAGGTCTTTCCAACTTGCCCATGTCTCAGCTCTGTCCCTTTCAAGATCATGCAGGATAGTCAATTCCAAACCCCGGCCCTTGAATATCAGCAAAGCCCTTTGTGCCCTTTTTGCCCACTGGAAACTGTCTGCTTTGCCAGGCAATATGGATTTGGCTCCAGACAGATAGGTCTTTTTTATGCCTCTCATACAGGAACTCCCTCCAATCTGCTGGTAGTGCTTTCAAGTCATATAGTGCCCTGAACATAATGTACCATGCCAAAAGGGGCTGTTCCATGGCTCCAAACCCTGGTATGCTGTGGTTCATGTTCATCTCATCTCAGCTATCTAATCTGTCCTCAGCCTAAAGGTTCTTTGGTCCCCTCTGTCTCTACATTTTGCTCCCCACATCGCATCTTGCTGCCCTCCTGCCTGTTTTCACAAGTCTTTGGACCAAGTGCTCTTGGGCAAGGGGTGTCTGTCCTTGTATGGATGTTATGGAAGGGATGATGGTTCCACCAAACCTCTCAGGAGGTTTGCTGGGACAGTGGCACCCACACATTACCATGCTGCAGCTCTGCTGCCAAGAAGGCAGCCTGAGTGCCTGCATCTGGCTACAAGGAACCAACACAGACACAGCACCCAGCATTTCTGTACTACTACTGAGAGGTCCCCAGCCCCATCTTGTTTGCCTCCTGACAAACATTATAGAATCTTGAAGCCACATGGACATCCACAAGTTCCTGGCCATGAGTCCAACCCTAGTCCATGGCCAGGACTCACCTCCTCCTCTACCATCAAGAGGGAGACCAAACCTATCCAACAGTTCTCCACATCAGTCAGTTCTCAATCTGCACAGCAGTGTCACAGCCAACCTGATTTGCATTAAATTTTGAATCTTAGATTTCATGACTCACCAAATCAAACACTTTAGTTCCAAATATATCTACGTGTCACTTTCTCTTCAAGCTTCTAGGCTGTAATCTATCAGAAAGAAATCAAGTTTGTCTGCCAGCTTGTACTTTATAAAGAAGTAACTGCATACTGTTTGGCTTCCCTTGTTTCCTGTAGGCATATGCTGGTAGTGATAGAGCAAATGCAACGTAAAGTGGTTGAGTGGTAAGACTGAAGAGGCATTGGACTTCATGTGAATATTCTGCAGAGCAGTGGCCATACGGCTCGAGTACAGATCTTCGAAAACAGGGCTTCCTCACCTATCACCCAACACCCCAAGCAGTGGCAACTACCAGCTCCCAATGGGTGTTTACTAAACCCAAGGATAAAGATTCCACCATCTTGCAACACCAGTGGTTTTCAGCTTCTGGATTACAGATCCCAATAGAACATGGGCCGTTCTTCAGGGGTTGCCTTCTTGGTTATCTTCTGTATGTCAATTACCAGTGCTTACGCTACTCATACATGGTCTGCACTTTCCTTGCAAAACATCCAAGGGGCTGCCCCAAGCTGGTGCTCTCATACTTCATTTTTTAGGCAAGAGCAATGATGATACAGAACCTTTACTGCACAAATATCACTTTGGCTTTCGAGCACTTTTAAGGAGAGCTGTTCAGGTGCATGACATCTGGCTTGGCTGAAACATGGACCAATCTCTCTGGTAATCCCTTATCTACTCTGAATTTTTCCACATTCTTCTTCATTTAAGTGATCAAATGCCATTCTTATCCATTTTGCACATTTTCAGCAGGAGCTCTGCACCTCTCACAGCTCACATCCCTTTTTCCTTTGTTTATCAGTAAGCTCACCTCATCTTAGAGATTCTTGTTTATCTCTGTCTTAATCCTCTTGTGCATATGGGAGTATTAACATACCTCCCTTCCCTCATGAACCGTATCTGTCCCCTACCTGTCATCACAGACTGGGTATTCTCATTTGCACTCAGCTCTTCCTCTCTAATGAGGTCTATGTGTCTCTTAAACTAGGTTTTTGAGCTAGTCTGTCAAGGCCACACTGACCGTTTTCTCCTCTTCACTTCTGCATGACAGGAGTCATAACCTCCTTGCAGCACAGTGCTCAAAGAGACAGGAATTTTGTCCACCAGACATGATTACAATTGCTTACCTACACAGTGCAATCAGCACTTCCCACCAAGGCAACCCTTGGTGATGCAAGTCACCAACCAGTGGCAAGCGGCATCTCTCACAGTTGCCCAAGTCACCTCTTGGGGCACTGCAGCTGGTTCCTCACCAGAGGCTGGTAGGATACCCTACTGAATCAGCCCTGGGAGCACTCCTACTCCTTATGTTGTAGCATGCAAACTGCTTGCTCAGAGGTTATTTGAGGTGACTCTTTTGCCTGGTCCTCCTGCTCTAAGAACTGACACCACCATGCTTGGCATGCACAGAGCTGGCGCATTATGTCCCTTGGACAGTACTTCAAAAAAGCCTCATGCTCCTGCTTTTAGCAAGTGTTCCATAGGGAGCCAGTAAAATTGAAACCCTGCATCAATTCAGGAACAAAACAGGTGCATCGTCTGCTTAGAGAAGCATCCCTGGAGATGATGCTCAGCAGCAAACAGAAAAGCCCTCCTTCCCATCAGAAGGTGAGGAAGCTCGTCACTAGCAGAGAAGGGCTTACCGGCCTGGATCTCTCATCCAGAAGGAAACACACAGGATATAAAACCAGGAAGCCTGAGAGGAAATCCCTTCCCTGGTAGGCATTGGAGGTGGGGCAAGCAGCCAGGATGCTGCATGACTGACAGCAGAAACAGCTTGTCAGTGTTGCTCTTACAGCAAGAGGAACTTCTACTTCAAATCCTGACTCTGGCACCCTTCATGTAGCAAATAAAGGCTCATTCTTTTCAAAGATCCTTAAGTAGATTGCAGCTCTCAGTGTTTGCATTTTGCATGCTGGGAACATTCTTGTCTTTTCCTCACCTTCCTTACAGTACTCCTAGAGTAGCACTTGCCTTACAGGGCTGGTCTACAAAGGACCCACAGCATAGGCAAGCCACAAAGGTCAACATAATCACAGCCCTGCAGCAGGCAGAACTGAGCTCCCTTTACAACTCTATCCTGAGAAGACAGCAGCCATAGTGGGAGGACAAAGTCAGTCAATTGTTCCTCAGCAACAGCAGACATCAGCAAAGGGCTCTTGCAGCAGGAGGTCTGGATGCAGCCAGCGAGCCAGGACAGTTATAGAACACCTGGAACCAAAATTCTGCATCTGCTGTGGAAATCATGACAGGAGACAGAGCTCTGGCAACAGTAGCACAGCCCAACCCATAGCACAGCACCAGGGCAACATGCAAAGGGCTGGCACAGAACTCAGTACAGCCATGAAATACAGGACAACCCTGGCCACAAGGATGTCCAAATAGAACACTGTGATGCTGGAAAATCCTTAAGGCTTTATGGCACATGGTTCCTCTTACACCCTCTGTCCCAGCAGCTACTGAACTCCAACAAAGGGAGATAGAGGTCAGGAGAGACCAATTTTGAGCTCCTGGTGGGCAATGAATAAACAACAAAGGTCCCAGCTGAGCAAGATGCAGACATTAAACATGGCCTTGAGACTGCCCTTGCCCTTAAGCCCTCACCTAAACTACAGAAAGATAACAGCTGAACCTCACTTGGCATATTACTGCCCACAGATGTCCCAGAGTGTTCTGATGCTACCAGAGGGATCTGATCTAGAGGCAGCTCCTCAGTAATCTTTACCAGCTGGGAAGAATGAGGGTCTAACACCTCCTTTTGGGTTTTCAGGGCAGCTCTGACTGCCTTTGACTACTGGGGCTGGGGCTTGCAGGCAGGGGTCACTTGCAAGCACCAGGCTGGGGATGCTGGGATCTCAGCCAGCCACCAGCACTTGAGAGATGCTGATCAGGCTCTTCTTTTCAATGGTCTCTCTCCACCTCGTGTAGCTTGGCAAGAGGAGCTGAGCCTGACTTGGGAATGCAGGGAACAAAGCGCCAGTTGGGCACTGGGCACAGAGACTATGGCAACTAGCCAAGACCGGGAACACTGAAGTAGTACTTCAAGGCAAGCAGCCTGGCTCCCAGAGCTGAAGATAAAGGCATGTGAGATAGAGTGGCTGCCTGGACTTGGAGGAAGGTGCTGAATTTTTGGTAAGACGCAGCAGTACAAGCCTCAAATCATCCGGACTCTATCTCAATGTTAGGACAAACAAAGACACAGTACTTCAAATGGGTAAAGCTGCCCTGAATCACTGTTTACCCATGGAGCACAGCTCCACAAGAGCAAATATCAAGCCTATGAAAGTCCACTAAAAACAGTTGCAGTTGGTAACCTAGGCTTCTCTTGTCTGATCTGAAGCCAGTGTGCTCACACCTAACAACACCACTGAAATCTTGCCTTGACATGGAGGACGTGGCTTGGAGGTCGTGCTGGAAGCAATGTGAAGCACACCATACACAGTGCACCAAGGGCTACTGGAGGTAAAATCCGCTTGCCCAGATGGACCAGCATCACACAGAACTAAGATGGGATACCTGGTAGGCCCTCCAGGCATGCCTGCCAGGCAGCCACAGCATCTGGGCTCTGCTCCTCCAGATGACTGTGGCATTGAAAGAAAAACAACAGGAGTTGCTTTCCATGGGCTTGAGTCTGGAGAACACCCAGGAGATAAGCACAATGGTCACAGCATCTGGGCTCTGCTCCTCCAAGCTATGGCATTTAAAACAGTTGCTTTCCATGGGCTTGAGTGTGAAGAACACCCAGAAGCAGCTAAGCAAGATGGTCTGGAGCTGCTGCAAAGCAACCTGCACACATGGAGGTTGCTTCCATGGAAAGCATCACCCTAACCAGAGTGCAAATCAGTGGGGAACTGCCTGATTCAAGTCATAGTGGCAGCCTCGAGGGGGACCATGCTCAGAACTGTGCTCTTCCCATCCCACTGCCTTTGCTATCAGGCTAAGCCCTTCAGCCATGATCCTTATGGGTCAGCGGGAGCCCACTGGGTCCATTCCTTACTCTGTCCGTATTTCCAGAGACCAGCCTCCCTCCCTTGTACTCTGTGCTTCCACAGACAACTTCTAAAGCCAGAAGACAACAGTGTAATGACACTGATGGCTGGGATACAGGTATCCCAAGCTTGAAGTGAATTTAATCTCTGACCTTGTGCCTCCATCCTTGCGTGAAGCCTTTAAGTGTGAAGGTCACCTCGTACCTACAACCATAATCCTCCTCTGGACACAGAGATGAGCACACAAGCACAACACGGGCAGGATGCACCAAAGCACGTCATAAGTTTCCACCAAGAAATCAGGCTCCTGGCTGTTTCCCTTGCAGGGAAGAGTCATCTGGGCATAGGGACTGATGTCAAGTGCAGCATCACAGAGGTGGGCAGGTGGAGTAGAACACCCAAATAAAAAGGAGCCTGTAGACCCCAAAGACAATTAGGGTACCTTCAGACAACAAAACTGTTCATTGCTTCTTTATGTGCTGGAAGGGGTGAACATAGTGTTCTGTACCTCATTTCTGGATCAGGACATCATATGACACATACTGCATGAAAAGAAAAATCACTCAATTGTATTGGAGGCTGAGGCCTCCAATACAATGTGACAGAACAGCAAGCAGCTCCTCCAGAATTTTCCTTTTAAGTGTGAAGTTTGCCTGGCCTTCCCAAACACACTGCAGGAGTATAAAAGCAATTAATAGATTACGGCATTCCAAGATTAATTACTAATTAATAACCCAGATGAGGTTACTGCTTAGTATTTCTCCCAACAGAAATCTAGCTCTGGCGGCTGTATGGGCTAATGCTTGTTAAGATACTTCTCCAAAGATCGTCATGCAAAAGAAATCACTCCTGCTCAGGAAAGCTCCTAAGTATACACTTATCTTGAAACACTCACTGAAGTCATCATAACTTAAGTACCTGGCTAAATTAAAGTGTTTGCCTAAAAAGGGACACAGACTTGAGCACTGTGCTCTGCTTCAAGCACCAGATATTACGCAAGACCACTCTCTGAACCCCAGCTATGTGCACCAGTTATCAACCCAGCCCCAGTGTCTCAGGTAGAGGCAGAAAAGATGAAGTACCTTAACCAGAATTTTTCTTTGATGATGAGAAATAGGTTCCTGCAGTACACTTCATAGTGACTGGTTAAATAAATGATCTTAGACCAGAAAGCTTTCCTCTCTTCACAGGGAAATCGTTCTGGCAGGCTTGAAAAGCATGCCATTCCTCCCAATTCTGCTTTTTTAAATTCCATTAATTCTGCTCCTGGCTGCTCCTCCAAAAATACCGCTCCCCCTTCTCAAGAGGGATTGAAGATTCCTTGCTGTCAGGAGATGTTTCACCTGCCTCCGCTTTCCTTAATCTAAGCTCTGTACACCTGTCTTTCTTCCAAGCACACCTTTCCTGCCTCTGACTGTTTCCATGGCTGTTCTATCTCTATGTGGTCAGCATCTTTCTAGTTGTATTGTGCCTGAATGTCCCAAGCCAGAGCGAGAATGGTACTGCAGTTTCCTTGCTCTGCAGCATAGCTCCTTTGCATTCATAGCCTGAGAGGCCAAAGCCCTCTTTCAATCATATCGTGACCAAATATTGTGACCCCTGTACCCTGCCATCATAGCTTGTCCTCTTGCTTCTCATTTCCTTGCGGCACAGATGCCTCCCATGGTGCCCAAACTGTCCACAGTGGTAAGGGAAAGCAGGCTTTTCCTAATCTTTAGATAAACACAGCAGTTTGACAAGTGTCAACTGTTACATGGTAAACTTCAGTTTTCCCGATTTTATCAACAAACATTCAAACATATTGATTTTTACATAGTCCCATTTTTACATAGCGGGACGCATCTGACCGTGTTTCCAGACTTGCTGCTCAACATCAGCATTAGCATCAGGGCTTGTCTGGCTTTTATCATATACTACCACAGAACCAGCACGGCCTTTGCACCTCCGTTCCTGTTATGGGGTATTTTGAAAATGTTTCCCACACTGAAGTGCTTGAGTACCCAAGTTTCCCCAAGCAGCTGTAAGATCTAGGGGTGCCCTGCACTCCCATCAGGGCAGGTGATCTACAGATGCCAAGGGCAGCGGTGAACTCAATCAACGCACGGTGAAGGAAAGGCTTCCTAACATTTGCTTTTCAGATCATAGTGTGGAAAGACGTGCCACATGCTGGAGATAAGGCAGAAGCCTCTTCACGGGTGTTTTGCTTTTTATCAATGGAGAAAATGCAGCCACTGCCTCATCTCACATGCCAGTCAGGCTGTTCCTGGGACGACTGGCTCTTCTAACGCATCCCAATCAGCTCAGAGCAGCCAGCCTGATACTTCAGCGGAAAGCACCAGGCAGCATTAGGTTTACAGGACTCAAAACACAACCTGGACAACTCATGAGCACATCCAGACAATGCTGTTTATTTGAGCCACAGACAGTGCAAAGCCTCCACTCCCCAAACTGGAGTGCTTTCAGATTCAGTTTGCACTTTGCAAGCCACCACCACCACCCTCCCAAGAGCTCCCTGGCAAGCCCAGCTGCTCCTTCCCCCAGTCACCATCCTGTATGAGGAGGGAAGGCCACAAAGTCAGCAGTCCCCTGCCTAAACATCACCCTAGCAGGAGGTATATCCGAGGCATGTCAACTCACAGCTCCTTCTTGAATCACAGCCGCCAGTGGTGGGAGAATCCCCTCTCCAGCCTGTGCTGCTGGGGCTGGGAGCACACCTCCCAGGCCAGCCTCCAGAGGGGAAAGTGCCCAGCTGTCCCCAGGGCAAGCCTGGCAACCACTCTTTTGGGGCCTGAAATGGGAAAATTCAGGGTTGCAGAAGTCAGCACCTCCTCCAGGATGGCCAGCCCTGTCACTGCCACCCTGTTCACCAGCTTACGCCCAAGGTTTGCCACAGCAATCCCATCACAACCCTGTAAGCGAGTGGGGAGGCTGGAATTTCACCCCTGGCATCCTGCCCTCTGCTTACACCACCCAACCGGCATCTGGGTCAAAGCCTCCAAGGAATCCCTGTGTACAGAAATCAGGCCTCAATGGAGGCTGCAGTGCTAGCCACCAGGCACAGCTGTGGGGGACCGACTGCCAGGTTTGGTGGCAGGGACACACATCCTATGAAGGTCAGTGCTGGGATCCGAGACGAACCCTGCCGCATGCAGCTCTGCAGGGCTCCAAGTCACACATACACGCAGGGGCTGACTCATTTACTGCAGCTCATCAGAAATCCACAGCACCAGCAGCACTTTAGGATCAACACTTGCTCTGCAAGTGGCACAGGCATAGGGACGTGCCTGTGTGACCAGCCAGCAGAGATCTTTGTTTGGCACCTTCTACCCGGCACCCCAGTGGGCACTGCAAAGCAGCCCAAGGCAGTCATCTGCTTATCTTCAGAGTCTCACTCAAATGCTGGCTATATATCTTCTCCTAAGTCAGGAACCACCATCTCAACAGGAGGAAGCTGGCAGCTACCAAGCCCCACATTTTAGCCCGCTGCTGCCAGCTGCAGTACCTTCATCCCTACATGAAACAACTGTAGCCTCTCAGGGATAACACTAACCCAACACAGCCATGTCCACCTCACTCCTTCCTCCTGAATCCTAGCTGCTTTCAAGCCTCCTTTCCAATGCCCACATCCACATGATGGTAGAGGTGGGAGGCTGTGAATGGCTTCCCAGGGCCAGGGGGACAGAGCTGCTTCTCAAGAAGTTTCCCTCCAGCTATGCTTAAGAGCAGCCCCTTGACAAAGGGTCACTTAGTACCTCCACATGCCTGCCAGCTGAGCTCACAGCTTCCAGGCCCAGGTCCTGCTGTGCCTGTGCTACCAGCAGAGAAAACCCCCAATATAGCATCAGGTGCCTATTTATAACATGCTGTTTACCAACACCAAGCATTCTCACTTTGGAAGCAGAGGAAGAGATGAGTCAAGGAAACATGAGCAAGGGACATTTCTTCTGTCATGGGAAGATGAGGGGACCATGGGAGGGTTACTTAGGGCTGGATGCTGCAGCATGGCTGATAATCTGCAGCTCCCTCACCAATGCAAGTTGGCTCAAGGGTACACTCAGCATTTTTTTTTTTCTTTTTTCCCCTACATCAGACTCTTAAGCTCTGAGAAGATCTTCCTGTGAAAGGGTGAGATTGGACCCAGCACACAGGAGTGTGCCAGTATCCCCCTGCAGCCTGCTCCAGGCCTGGGAAGCACTGAGTGCAGCTGGCACTGAACAACAGATTTAACATAAGGTCTCTGAAAACCCCTGATAGCTCCTGGGACCCTCTTCCAGCAGCTCAATGAAGGGCTGATGGTTGCTACAATACTTTGACAGGGCTTCTTCAGGCAGTGCTCATCTCCAAGGGAACCACAACCCTGCCAGCCAGCAGTCCTTTGGCAGGTGGGTGGGAAGGCAGCCCCCACTGCTCACCCTCACCCAGCCTCTGCTCTGAATGGTGACTCTGTCATTGCATTTCTCGGTGCCCCTGGGAAGAGTCAGACTGGAAGGGCTGTATAAAGCAAGGACATATGGCTGCTGAGGCCCTAACAACACCAGCCTTCAGCAGTGGGCAGAGATGAGCACAACAGAGTTTGCTGTGGGTCTCAAAGTGAGGTAGGGAGAAGAAAGGGATTACAACCCCAGACCCCCATGGCAACGTCTCACATTCAGGATACTATCCAGAAATATGATCCTGAGCAACAGAAGGCAAGAAAGGAGTACCTCCTAGGGCTCCTTAAGTTTTTCAGACTTTCTCCAGAGTCCAAGCTATAACCCCTCCTGGGTGGCTGGAAACTGACTCCACCTGATGTTACTGAACTGTACACCCACATGGTGGCAGATCAGAGCCCATCCAGACGAAACAACCCATGCCAGCCCCTGGCTCCTCCTAGAGCCGCCGCCACCACCACATTTTCCATTCCTCCCTCCTGACTGCATCCAGCCATCTCCAGATGTCAGGCTCATTTTCAGAGCCTCACATTTTCCTCTTCATTTTTGAGAAAGTTATTGCTTTCCCGACGTCAAAATGCCAACACTTCTTCCACCCTATCAAAGTGGTAATGGAGCTCCTGGCCTTACTTCCCTCTGTAATTCCCTAGATCCATATCCTATACCATCACACTTACCAGCCCCAACGAGGCTGGTGAGGATGCACATTTACATTAATAGGCTGAATCAATTTCCAAGTCCAACCTTTCCTAACGAGCACAGGGAGGGTTGTGTTGGGGGCTTTACCAGAAAGTCTAAGCTGGGGCTCAGTACATGTTCAGCCAAGGCTCAGTGTCAAGGTGCATGCCTGGAGTACACCACCTTAGCTGCAGGAACACAGAAAAGTCACACAAAGGGCCCAGGAATTAACTGCTGGTTAACTGCACAATGAGGTTTGGCTACAAGCTGTCCACTCAGAGCACCCTCACATGCCATCCCTTCAGCATGGCTTCTCCTGACCAACCAGCCATGGTCTTGGTGTGCACACGGGCTTCTGCATTCCATGTGCTGGCAGAGACTCCAGCAGCACTGCCTATACCCAGGATTATACCCTCCCTCTCTTCATATTCCAGACTCACCGCAGTACCTACTGCTAGGCTCCTACTCTCTGCCACTTTCCTACAAGTCCATGTGGTAGCTCCCAGCCATCCCCATCCATGCCCCAGCCCACCTGCTCCTCCCAGCACCAAATTCACTCACCCCCAGCACTGACTCACTTCCCAGTGACCACACATCCAGGTTGCCTCCAGCCTCCCCACCACCCCAAGTCACAGGGTGAAGTGTCAGCACTCCATTTAGAGTGTGACAGTGAAGCAGCATAGACCCTCAAGGCAGGGCAGCCTGGCTTTGCTCTGCATCTCTCCCTGACCGGTTGCATGACCACAGGCATGCCACTGATACATGCCTCTGCTTCTGTCCATCAGAATCACATACAACCCCTCTCCCAGGGAGATCACTTAGTTAATTCACAGGCATTAGAAAGCCACTTCTTTCCAGATTAGACATACCAGCAGCACACAAGTATTTCCTGCTGCTTGTGTCCCCACCTACAGTCAGCTGAGATCCCTGTGGGGTTACTAGGAGTGAAGGGTACACGCTGGAGCTATGGTCCTCTGCTATGTGTAAGGTCTGGTGCTGTAACCACCCTGCTGCCCCTTCCTTCACCAGGGCTTTTGTATTTACTCCTTTCCTGTGTGAGCAACCTCTGTCCTGTCCCTGCTCAGGAGTGTCACCAGCCACAGGATTAAAATCAAAGACTTTTGGATGGTTTCCCAGCTACTTGCTAGAGTAACGGCAAGAGCACAACCTTCACATCCCCTCCTCCTGCTCAGGTCAGGTCCAAACAGCCAGCGAGACACCCAGGCAGGCACACCCTTATGTAGTTTTGCCACTGCAAGTTCAAGCTTCCATCTAAGGTCAGCACTTAGGCTCTTCAGGACCAGGTATGCTCCCTGGCTTTGAGGGAGAGGGCAGTGGCACTGATCAGCAAGTTTGTCTCAAGGAGTGAGAAAGAAGGAATACACTTCTTATCCACCCATGGTCTGAGTCATGGGATCCCCCACCAACCCCAGCATGGCCTCTTCGGTCCACAGGCAGTGTCCACCTTCAGGTACCTGTGAGGAGCAGTGCTGCTGCAGGGTGCTCTGCTCAGTGCTCATGGCTGCCGTTACTCATTCATGGGCTCTTCATTCTGCATCTCACATGGCTCCTGCGTGTTGTCTCCTGCTACCTGACACTGTCTCCATCATCACCTTTTCTCCATTAGTTCCCCCCTACCTGGGGAAGGCTTCAGGTTTACATTAGGACCAGGCTAATACCCAGCCCTATGAGGGGATCTCAATAGGGACAGCACATAACCTGACCACTTTCTGTAGTCTACTCTTCTCCACCAGCACTCACAGTCACCAGATTAGGAGTGTACAAACTACATCTCAGCTATTTCCTTTGGTATCTGTTTCGGTACTGCAGCACTGGGAAAGGAGCAAAACTACGTCAGGCAGCAGCAGCATGTGCCAGCAGGGTCTCCTCCTGGACCTTCTCACCTGCTGGGTTACCAAGGGATTGGGGAGAAGTTCCTGTTCCACCATCCCCAACACACATGCCTTAAGAAGTAGAAGCAGATTAAATAAATAAACCCCATACCAAAACATCCCTCCTCCAGCCACATTCAAGTCTCAAACTCTCATGGATCCTGAATCCTGCCCAGCACAAGGTTCCTGCAGGCAAAACAGGGCACAAAAATGCACATACCTCTAGCAAGGAGGCAGAGCAGGAATAACAAGGCAGTTGAGCCCCAGCGCTGGGGTAGGAGGAGAGGGTGTTGCCCCAGAGCTCTGCTTGGAGCCTCCAGAACCAGCTCTGCAAGGAAAGGGTTGGTTGGTCGGTAAGAGGGACAGGCTTCACAATCAGTAGCATGTTGCAAGTCAAGGGATGCTCAGAAATTATGGAGTGGGCTGGGAGGCACTTAGAAGTTGATCAGGATGATTGACAGGCTGGAAACAGCCAGGGGGAAGGGAAGGGAGGTAAGGTAGGAGCAGACAGGTATCTTTACTATGGGCCAGATAGGTTCACCACCCTGCAGCAGCTTTTTGGGACTAGGGTAGATGTTTCCCATTCACAGACCCGTTCAGCCACAACACACAGCTCTACCTGCACCACTGCTGGTATGGGCTGGAGCTTACCTTCACTAAATGCATTTTAAAATCCCTTTCCTCGCTCCAAGAAACACGGTGCAAACAAGAAGAGACAGAGCATATGTGCTGCAGCCCAAACAGCAAAGCCCCCTCTCCCCAAGCTGTCCAAAATCTTTGTTCTCTATTTACCAGTGACGCACTCCCAGCACGGCTTTCCTGCCCAGACATCAGTCACTCCCATCGATTTTGAAAACAGGCTCATTAAAACCACACACCTCCTCTACTTTGATTGCCCCATCTCTTCTCTTGCCTAGATTTCTGAGATCCAAATAGAAGTCCTATCTGATCTTTCGCACCCAACCAACCCCAGAGACATCTGTGAGTGCAGCTGTGTCAGACAGAGGAAAAGACCTAAGCGACCAGCATGTCTCCACAGGCCTAAGTCTGCTGATGAAGGTGTAGTTATGCTGGCAAAACTGCTTCTTGGTGTTTTAAGGTGGTAGAATAAAACCTGACTGAGAAGCAGAAGCATTTGTACCAAAATAATGCATCAGCAGAGCAATCAAACCAGGCAATCCTACATTATCAAGCAGGTGTATCTTTTTGAAGGAGGCACCTAATGCATCCCACAGACCTGGCCCACACCATACTCAAGTACTGCCACCATACCACGTTTTTATGCCTTTGAGCTGCAGAGGCCTGTCCCTCACCCCATACCCACCAGAGGAGAGCTGAGCTACAGCTGCCATTCCACAAGACCTTCCTGGAGAAACTCAGGCTGTTCAAGCCTGTGGCACTCAACTCCCCAGTGGAAGACACAAACACTTACCAGGGTTATTCCCTACAAACCAAAGCTCTACTCCCACCAGATAGAAAAAAAAAAAAATTGAAAGAAAAAAAAAAAAAAAAAAAAAAGAAAGAAAAAGTTAAACGCTGGGGGGTTCTCTCCCATAAAGCACTTCAAAGCATTTGATTTCTCCTGACTCGCAACCATAATCAGGAGGTACCTACTAGCTTTGAAATCCCCCTTCTACACCAGGCAATAATAAAACACGAAGACACGAAAGCGTGAGATTCCAGAAGCACCCCACAGCGGGGATTTACAAGGGATACATCCCGTCAGGCACACTGGATCATCTTTATTTTTAACAGCATTACAGCATTAGTGGGTGAAAGGGAAGTAGTGGATGTAGCAAGATTTTAGCGAGCCATCTGGTGCGGCATCTCACCCAATCTCCCTCAAGGTTTGTTCATTGGGCTAAGGCAGAAATGTCACCTCGGGGACTGAAAACAGGCATAATGACCCTGAGAAAACCAGCAGCTATAAGTGACAGAGCACTGGACCACAGGCTGTCAGGAACCAGAGGCAAGGTCAACATTTGGTTTCATTCATCATTTTCTCTAGCCAGGGTGCTGAGTTTGCAGAGGTAATAGGTGCTGGTTGCTCCCAGGTACCTGTTTGGCAAAGAAGTCGGGTGCCACAGGGGAAGGGATGTTATAAATCACTCAGAGGCAGATGACAGGCTGGGGCAAGGAAAGGCAGGGAACAATTTCAGAGGCACATGCACAGGGAGTAGGTGTAGGTTTGTCAGGGTGCCATCCTACATGAGCTGGGGCCAGGCTAGTGCTTTCTTTTACTGGAGATGCCTCCTCATAAGGTAGAGGAGTCTCACATAAAGGGCTTAGAGAGATACCAAGGCAGGAGCAACAAACAAGGAGAGCTTTGAAATGCAGAGAACAGGGGTACACTGAGAAAGCAGCAACAGGCAAAGACAAGGACCTCCAACCCTGCAAGAGAAGGCAGAGCTGGTTGCATGGCTCTGAAGGTGACCACAGCTGCAGCCATCTCAACACAAGTTTTTCTTGCCACTCTTCACGGCCTGGCATTTCTACCCTACCGAGTCAATGATACACAGCCATGGGATACGTTATACTTATGCAGTATAACCAAGACTCACCTTAATCTTTTCCCTCATTAAACAGATTGATCTCCTTATGCTTCTCTCCATCATCTGAGGGCTGAAGAGAAAGCTTTATCTTGTAACTTTTTTTTCCTGCATTCTTGATTTTTCAGCATCCTTTTCTGAGCAATGACACTGGACTTAGCATATTTTAGTACCAGTCTTCACAGCACCCCCTAGAGCAGTACAGTCTCATTCCTAGGGCTACTCACTGCTGCCCTTCCATGTGTCAAACACTTAGCATAACTATCAGGCTTGAAGGGGCCTTAATAGGTCATCTGGTGAGATTCTTTGCTTGAGGCACAGCCAGCTGCAACTTAGCCACATCTACAGACTCCTGGCTAATTTGTTCTAAAACAAGCAGTGCCCCCTCCCCCCCCCCAAAAAAAAACCCAAAAACCTAAAACAAAACCAAAAAACAACCCAAAACATTAAAAACCCCTTCAAAATAGCCTCCTCTTCTGCTTCACCATCCCAACTGATATTACAGAAAACCATGAAGTCTGAACTCCCTCATTACAGGTAAAATGACTTCCTGCCCTGTCTCCATCACAACTACAGTCTTCTAGAACTACATTGCTGTACATCCTTGAAGACCATGAAGTTCCATCTTCCTCAAGCTACAGAGTCCTAATTCTTCTCACCCTTCCTCCCACATCATATTTCTAGAGGCTTTAATAATTTCTGTTGCCTTCCTGGATACTCTCATTTGCTCACATCATTCTCCAAGGGTTGTGTCTACTTTTGAGCCTGGTCCTTCAGCAACAACTCGCGTGTCGGGGAGACCATTAATTGCTTCCTGTACCTTAGAGGTGTCACTCATACAGCCTGGCACAAGGCTCATGTTCTTCTCAGAAGCAGAGCACTAACTCTTCCTACTCCCAAACTTTAGCAATAATGTTTTCCCCTGCCCTGCCTAGCCAGGGTCTCCTTATCAGATAGGAAGCATTGCTCAAGAGGACCCACAACCAGTTGAAAAGCTGTCCTCAAAAGGTTTTCTATCACCTATCTGTTTCTCACTTGTTTACGAGGCTGACACTTGGGTCAGTGACACAGGCTGTCTTAAGACAAGGATCTACTACATCCATCACACCCACCCAGCCACTAGGCAACCCATCCTTTGAAGCAAGGGTGTTGACCCACTTGACATGGTATCTTCCAGACAAATGCTCACTGATGGATTTTTAATCAGCATATTCTTCCGCCTCCTTAACAGGATAACCACTTAACTGCTTAACTGTTTATTCCAGGTTATTTAGAGAGGCTAATTGTAGACCCATTCTTTCTCCCTGTATTTCAAGGGATGTCAAGCCTTGGGATGTCCCTTCACTAGGTGTTCTCCAAAGTAGCTGCTCACCATGCAAAAGTTGCCTCAGTCTATTCTTTAAATACTTTCAGGGAAATTTCATGAGGCTTTGTCCACATGACCACATCTAATTCACCTTAATAGTCTTGTCACCTCTTCTGACTCGTGCTTGGATTTACTTTTTAAAATTAACTCCTTTAAGTACTTTGTCACCCCTCACCTTCTTTACAAGGTGAAAACAGTTCTTACTGGAACATGTTATTTGTTCCTTCTTTTATCTAATAGCTGCACCAGCTCCTTCTGCCCTAGCTGGAAGTTCACACTGAGTTTTACATCCACTGCAAATCTAGTTCCTTCCTCCCAGACTTCTAACTTTGTGACTCGCACCAACTCAAACCATCTTTGCTGTGTTTTAACAGTGAGCCCCTGTTCAGCAGTTCAGCAGACACACAATAATTCATTTCCAGATCTATGACTCAAGTATATCCAAGGCCACAGCAAAAACAAATCACCAACTTGCATACAGAGTCACCCCAAAGATGATGTCAGCATTACCAGCATCACCCATGAGCCTCCAGAGTGCAATGGTCTCACACAAAGGGAGTCTAGACCATATTTGCAGGGAGTTGAGGGATGAATCCTTCTTATGACCTTCTTTGGGACCCAAAGGCACAAATATTTTGGCCGAGGAACCCAAGTATCCTCAAGTCAGCTGCAGAGACCCTCTCCAGTCTATGCCATTGCCAGGCTCTCTCTCACCTCCAAGCAAAAGATAGCAGATGTTGATAACTATTTTCAAGCAGGAGACAAGGCCTGCTGTCATCCAGGTTTCCTCCAAGTACAAGATCATGCCAAGACTGTCTCATCCCCTGGCTTGGAAGAGACCCAAGACAGAGCCTACTAAAGGCCACTGTTTAATTAGCAAAAGCAGGACCAGGCCAAAACACAACTCTCCTACTAAATGCAATCTTGTAAGAATTGCACTTGTAAGAGCAGCACTCTCCCCCAACCCATGTCAGCAACACATCAGGAGACAGCTGGATGCTCTAAGGGAGACTGTCAGAGCTGGTCTTCCATGGAGGTCAACAGGAGAGAACACAACACCTCCCCATGAGCAACACCACATGACCTCCTTGTTGTCAGGACAAAGCAAGAGGTCACAGCACTGGTGACAGCTGCCCGAAGGGCAACGCTCTGTGCTGAGCTGGGAGTGAAGGCCTGTGTGGAAACTAACAGGAACATTTCTCAGTGAATATGAAGGGTGTCTCAAACCAAGTGCTCCACACACAGAATTACAGGGGTGCAGAAGGGCTGAGCACACCCAACACAGGGACTCATAGGAGTAGCTCTGGGAACACATAGTCCTTCTAGGGAGTGACAGGCAGTGGTCAGAGGGGAAAGGTCCACAACTGCTGCTCTTCCAGATAGAGAAAGGCAGGGAGGTTTTTTGGCTTGCTGCTCAGAGATAGCACAGTTGTGGAGGTTCAGGAAAGCAATTGCAGAACACATCACAAACAGGCAGACATGAAACCTGCCTGCAAGTGCTTTCTCATGGTGTTGATGCAATGTGCCACCTTTCAAATACACAATCTCTTAAGTGATCCAGCCCCTTTCTTTAATGGGATAGCACAAAGATCTTCTTCCCAGAGAGGGTAACACAAACAGGAATCTTCAAAACCTTACTTTAAGCCAGACCCATCCTACCAACTGCCAATTTCTCTGGGGAAGTACAACACGTATAAAACACAATCTCTCTCTTCCCAGCACAATAACCATGTGGGCAGAAGCTGCTGGTGTCAACGATTAGACCAAAACACATAAAGAATGGGAGATCATGCTCAAAAGATGCAGCAGGCTATGCCAGCAGGACTCCCATCTTGGCCATATAAGCTGTTTAGCCACTAAAAAAGCTTGGCCTAAGGAGAGCACTGGGATGCTGGGAAAGCATTCCCATTCCCCTCCCTGGCTTTATGAGGGACGGGAAGGAAAGGATTTGAAAGCAGAAGAGGGAGCAGGGCAGTCAGGGAATATCAACACGCAAGAGCCATGGGGAGAGCAGAAGTATTTCCAGCACTGCTTTGCAATCATGTATGGGGAATGCATAATGAGCACACTGAGATAACCCTGCAAAGGGCAGCAAGCCCTGCACAGAGAAGCACAGAGGAAAACATTCTGCATCTCATACTTAGCAAGAGAGTCCTGAGCTTCCTGCAGCTAATCTGTATTTGGAGCAGAGGGCAGCTCCACACTGGAAAGACATGAAGTGAGAAGGCAGTGCCAACTGCAGGCCTCTGGGCTCAGAGAAAAGCCATTTCATACTGCAAGCCTTTGCTCTACAAGCTTGGCACCAGCTTCATGAATCTTACTCTCTGTTAGAGAGTGCATACACACGTGTTTGGTTTTCGTTCCTTGATTTCTGTTTTTATCTTTTTAACCAAATTTCTAACCAATGCATCAGGCCTGCCCCACAACTCACCCCTCAAAGCAAGCCAGAGAGATGCAGACAGGCCAAGGTCCACAGGTGGAGAGGTGCCTCCTGAGAAGGACACACTGAAGGCAGCTCCTGCACACACCAACTCCTCAACAGAGGTCCTTCCCAGCAAAAGCCTAAGTTGCATAGGACACAGGAGAGTGGCTGAGGGCTTCAGTTACAGGTAGCAGGCACTTCCACAACACACACAGAGGTACCTTCAGATAGTCCAGCTGTCCCTTCGATGCATCAGAACCAGCAACACACTTGATAAGATCGAAGTGGCAGAGGGACACAGGGATTCCCTCCCTGCCTAGAAACCTGCATTTTGGTTTACCAGCTCAGCCTACAGTCACTGTGCTCCCTAGGCTTGTTTCCAGAGCCAGGAGGAGCAGGAGACAGCTCTGCTGAAAGCAGACACAGGCAAACCTTCCTCTGATTCACACAGCATCCCAGAGGGCACAGGAGGCCATCTGAGGCTCCACTGTTCCTCTTCCCCCCCTCTCCCCCCACCTCCCGAGCCATCAGGCAAGGCTTGGGACTCTGCAGACCCAGTTCAGGCAGTAGCAAATCTGCTCCTTTGCTTCAGGCTCCAAGCCAGTCCTTCACCTCCTTGTGCGAGGGGCAGCATGGAGAAAAGGCAGTGGGCTGGCACAATGGCCAGTTGCCATCAGAGCCACCAGCCAGGGGGGACAGCTGCCAGGCTCGACTCAGCAAGCTGCTGAATAAGGTCTTCCTGGCAGGGCAGGAGCAGCCTGAGGGACTGCCACCAAGGATTGTTCCCCCTCTCCTTGGTTCCCACACCCTGGAAGGCAGCTGCTAGATTTAAAAAGCCTTTATGGTGCTGTCATTCAAGGACATAGAAACAATCTCCGTTTTCCAAACATCCCCATCATCTTGTTTCATCTGCATACCACAAAAAACCCTGGGGAAGATCCGGTCCCAGCCTCCAGCAAGCCCTATCATCCTCACCACTGCTACCCACCACGGAGCTCTGAAATGCTTTGATATGCAAATCAGCCATGGGATCCATAACCAGCACTGTCTGCAATTAACAGCATGCAGAGTATCCTACGCCCAGGGCCTCCTCTGGCATGAAGCTGGCACCCCTTGGCTGTGCAGGCTCCACGTCACACTGCACAGGTCCCAGCTGTCTTTCCTGGGAGCGGGAGGTCCCCAGTGTACAGCCCCACTCTGGCAGCCAGGATGAAGATGGGGCTCTTATAGAAAGGACATGGGCTGGGGTTATGCCTCGGTATGGATGGGGAGGGTGGCAGAAGAATCACTGGCAGGACAGGGCTCCCCGAGACCCAAGGCACTCTAGCTACCCTGGCCTTGAGGAAACTAGCAATGGACACAGAGCAGGCCCTGGGTATTGCCAGCTCCCACGCTTTTGTCACAGATCTCACACTGCCTGGGATTTTCTTCAAGAACAAAGCAATTTCATGAGGTTATTTCTTTTCTTTTCTTTTTTTTTTTTTTAAGTAGAACTATCAAAAACACACTGAAGCGTTCCTAGCCCATTTTATTGCTATTATTATGACCAAGGATATTTTAAAAGCCTAGAAGGAAAAACAAACAACAACAACAACAGACCAAAACCAAACAAGAAGCAAAGCACTCAGTATTTTTTCTGTTTTTGGCTCAACTCACAGCTTCAGGACATTTCAGGATAGTTGCACCACACTCTGGTCAAAGGGGAAGAAAATGGAGCATTGCAAAGCCTCACAGCAATGCCTTCTTGACAAGAAAACTGACACCCTCAGAAAATACAGTAGCTTCAGTTCCTTCCAAGGTTACTGAAGACAGGAACAGATAAAAATAGAGCCAACTTTGTGCAACAAAACATACTCATGAGCCAAACCAGAGTCTCTTCCCAACCCCCTCAAAGGCATCTTCTTTCATGTTATCTTGCTCCTATGGCAGCCAGGTAAAGACTACAGAAAGGACTTCTCTCCCTGTAAAGACAGTGTATTCCTACCATTAAAAGGCTCGAGATAAAAAAGGCCTTTCCTAGGTAGACAGCAGCTAATTGCAGTCATTAGAAGTAACATCCTTAATGCTTTGCCATTTCTAGTTTGAACAGAAGTCCTCCCAGAGTCAGTTATGAGCTGAGTGGTCAGCCTTCCTCTCTCTCAGAAACGTTAAGAGAGTCAAAGGCTGTTAGGAACTGTACAGCATGGGTGTTCGGAGGGGAAGGGTACGAGTCTCTGCAGTGTATTTGTGAAGGCTTTGTCCCATGCCTGGGGGGGGTATCTGCAGGACTGTCCAAGAGGCACCTGTGCCATGCAACCCTTCAGTGGCTTTGTGACTTCTAATAACGGGATGCTTCTGCCCTGCAGCCCATGGCTTTCCATATGTGCTTAGTCCAAGAGATGATGTGATGGAGCAGACCACTTCCACAGTAACAGACTAATACAGGATGTAGAGGAGCTCCCTGTGGACTATGCACAACTAAATTAGCCACCCTGAGCACAAGCTCATCAGCGCTTTGCTTCCAAGTTCTACTATGGAGGGAAGAGCAAGGGAGGGAGGTAACCAGAGTCCCAAATTACCAAAACCCCTGGTCCCCATCCAGCTGAGAGCTATTGAACCTGCTACGGGCACTGGGCTGACTGCAACCACGTCACAGATTTTTGGCATGATGCCTCCAGCAGGTAGCTGCATGCAGACATACAAGGCAAACTCTAGGACAGGAAGGGAAAAAAACCCAACACATATTTTGCTGATTTGAAGGTGCTGGTGATAAGGTAAGAGCAGAAAGAGCCTGCTTGGCTACGCACACAAGCCCTGCCTGATAGCTCTTTGCTAAGTTCTCCCAGGTACGGTATCAGAAAGCCGCCCGCTGCTCCCCGCCGTGAAACATCCCTCCTGCCGCTCCCCGTCCCCGCGGCGCCCGGAGGGGAAGCAGGGAGAAGGACAGGCAGCTATCCCAAAGCCGAGCACGCACCAAAGCGGCCTCAGCACCTCCGACGGCGCTCTCAGGTGAGACGGAGCCGGCGACACGCCGCAGAAATGGGGCGGGCGAACCCCCGGGTGCAGAAAACACCTTACCCAGCAGCGGCCGAGCCAAGGGACGGCGGGCTCGCCGGGAGACAGCAAAGAACGGGCTCCCAGGAGGCGAGCGAGAAGCCCCGCAGCCCCAAGCCACGCCGCTTCCACACAGCCCCGACGGGCCAAGGCCGCTCCGACGGCGCCAGAGCCGGGCGCGCCCCCCGCCCTCCTCCGCACCACCCCAAGATGGCAGGCGGCGCCCCCCGCCCCAGGACAAAAGGGGAGCGGCCTGCGGGGCACGGCCACCGCGAAGCCCCCGGTGATGCTCGTCCGCCACGTGGCCTCGCCTCTGGCTGCCCGCCGCTGTCTTCTCGGATGGGCTCCGTCGCCGGGA
>JAAGNO010005584.1:8954-26174 GCA_033439905.1 Ceryle rudis | reverse complement strand
TTAGGAAGAACAGTCCTCTTCTCAAATTGAAAAAAAAAAAAAAAAAAAAAAAGGAAAAAAATTGCAGTGGCAAAATAACTTTATGTAAAAGTTAAAAAGTTATTTAAGTTGCAAATTTTGGTGTGTTAAACTTCTCCAGAGAATTAACTATCTTTACATTAGTTAGTCAGATTATCTGCATAATTTCTCATAAACCAAACAAAATACTACAATCTGTTGCTGCTCTTTAGTCAGACAAATACAAGCAAATAACTTTTTTCCCCCTTAATATAATGTAAACTTGGAGAACTTTTAAAATACACTGAATTTCTAACACATTTTTTTGAATACATTGTAAGCTCAGTTTGGTTTTAAGCTATATTTATTTTGACAAGCCATCTTTAAACATAAATAAAAAAGGAATATGGGACTACTAAAACCTTTTGGTCAAAGGTTTCAAATAAAGCCCTTAAATACTTTTGGTCTTTCTGATACAATAATTATAAGCACTATAAGCTAGCTGTTAGATTCAACAATTATAGTGATGATGGCTGTTAAAAATAAAGCTCAAGCATTATGTAAAAGGGAAAAAACTTGTAATGGACTTATGATGAACTGGAGTGTAAGTGACATTGTCAGTTAGTGATTTTAAATCACTAACTTCGTAGCCAGCACCAAAGGAAAAAAAACATATATATATCTCTTTCCTTCAGTCATTCTACACTAAAGCTCAACTAACTATCTGTTAAAACTTACTTTATCTGAAGGATAATCTTGCCTCTTTCTAGTACATTCTGTATTTCTGTCCAAAATTACCCGTTTCACTAAAACTACTCAAAATTCCACTATCAGCTGCTTGAATTAAGCAATGCATGAGCTGTTGACCTACCTTGCCTGCTGTCAGAATAAGAGTGCTGATTACAATACAATAATAACTGGCTTAATTATCAACCAGCTTTTACAAATGTAGCCTGTACATACAATTTTGATAGGGTTTAACTGTATGGAAAGTATGAAGGGTGTGGTTACTAACACCAGATCTTCAGGATAAAGAAAGATCCTCTTGTGGAATGCATAGATTTAATTGCTTTGGGTTTTGACTTAGCTGTATTATGAAAACGAGTACCTTCCAAAGTACTCTCAAAATTTTGGGCAAACCAAAATTAAAAAGAAATATGTTACAACTAACCCCCTAAAAAAGGTTATTAACCTAATATTATTTTCGTAAAATGAATTTTACCATAAAGTTCATTCACATAATGAGTGATTAAGTCTCTAATAAGTATAGTTTAACAAAAAGATTTCAGTGCAAATGCAACCAAGTAATAAAAAATATCAGTTTTGTCATGTCTGAAAAAAGTCCAAAAGCAGTTTCCTCAAAGGGCACATCTTTAACTGTAACTCCCTGGTGGTCAGATTTATCTGTAAATTGCCTAGAAGGCCGGTTTGTGATGCCATAGTCATCAGTACCAGATCAGTACCACAAAGTTAGTCTGAATCAGACTTGATTGCACTCAGACATGCCTCTACGTAGCCAATGTACCCAACAGAAAACCCCAGACTGAACTTTTTTGACAGTTCAACATCAGGTGTCGTGGGAAAGACCATACCTTAAACCTTTGCCTACAACATTAAGCAACCAACCTTTCCTAGCAGATCTGAGCAGCAGGGTAGATTTATGCTGGATCAACACAACTGTATTTATTGTGTGGCCACAGCACTTTTGATCTGATACTAGGAAACAGAAGGAGATGAAATTGCTGCATCAAAACACTGCCTTGGTGCTGATCTTACTAACTTGTCAGAGAGTGGATTCTTCATAATTACATTTCTCTGTCTTACAGGAGCTAAATGTCTTATCATTTCTCCCCTTGCAGATATCCCCCTGTGCTTTGCATGCAGTAGCTGACTCTTCCTTCTGCTTGTTTAACGAACATAATAGAATCAAAGCTAGAACAATCATTAGCAGCTCATACTTAGTCTGAAGTCTGCTGCTTCAGGCCTGAAAAGCGGCTTGTGTGCCTGTATTTTTTTTTTTTTTTTTCTGGTTTTCCAGCTAATTTAGTCTAATAAAATGGATTATCACTCACCGCAAATCTTAATTCATTTACAGCCTTAGACCTGCACAACTATGACCCAACAGTTACTTCTTTTGAAGTAACAACACAACCAGACCTGTGCTTTTACTGGAAAGTGTCTTGATACAGAAGAAGCCTGGTGTATTTCTTTGATGCTTATCTTTGCACTGTGCCCTTGAGCATGCAACAGTGCCTGCACAGTATCAGTGCTGTACAATACTGTTTTGATGGGCTCTTCTCACTACTTCAGACACTTTCAAGCCAGGGGAACACTCAACAAAGGATGACTGCCTCTCAGGGCAGATAGGTCTTTGCACTGGACCTGGAGGAAAGTTAAGCACAAGCTTAACTTATGTAATGTGGAAATAAAAGCTAGGATTCGGTGGATGACTTCTAGATTAATTTTGGACTCTGTAGGCTGGATACGGGTGCAGAGGATACAAGACGAAGGAGATCTAGCCCCTTCTGGCAAAGCAGCTAGAGACCATGTGGGGCACCCCAAGGTGTTGTGAACAGTGACGGACATCCCTTTTCAAACAGACAAATTCCACCTGTCCATCACCCCTGCAGTCCTCAACAGGCACAAGCCTGTTGTCACTGCTTGGTTTCTGTGCAGGAGAGCACTCTCAGCCCTTTCTGCTCAGCACAGTTGCCCAGGGGCAGCCAAGTTCATTTCTCATTCCTAGGCAGCTGCATGGTTATTGTTCTAAAATGACTTGCAAGCAGAAGTCTGCACGTGTTTTGTTTTTCCCTGTGACTTACACCAGTATGAAACAGGAGAAAACTGTTGTCCTGTCACCCCCTTCCATTTCTCATGTTTACCCTTGCTGAAAGGTGGGACAGAGCTGAACTTGCTTTCTTTAGTTTTAGTTTCTTGCTGGAGTTTTATTGCAATTACAAGTGACAAAATTTAACAGCCTCTCACAAGAGTCTTCCAACTAGTACTACTGAATGTTTCTGTTTACACATCCTCACTGTAATGAACCTCTCCATTCTCAACATGTGACGTATGTTTACCAAAGGCTAGTGTACCATCTTGCTTTTCAGACTGAAAATGCCAGGTCTCACTTTCAGTTTTCCCCATGGAAATTAATAAGGAAGTCCCACTCGTTGCAGGCAAATGTAGCGCAACACTTGAGCTTCCCAGAGCAATGTCAGAGACCTCACCAGTGATCTGATATGCAAAAACACTGGGATGAATAGCAACAAGGCATCCAAGCTCCCAAATGTGGCAATGTTATCTTCTTGGATGAGAATGGCCAGCACTGGTTGTGCTGGAGGTGGGTGTCAAGTCATTCACATTCACTTATGCTCATGTCTTTCAGTTCTGGCAGGTGCTGCGCTCCTAGCCATGCCTAGGCTCCTAGTCATGTTGTGGATAAGGAGTAATGAAACAATTTAACTACCTTTTGTCCCATTGCCTTGACTATCACAAATCTTCTAAGGCCAATCTGTCAGCTATGAGTTCGCAAACTGACATCTAGAGAAGCCATAACAGAAGGGGCTTCTGGGAAGACTGCATTAAACCTGGCTACTCCTGCTGCCTGGCCAAGACTGGCAGTGCTTAGAGCAGTCTCACACTCTTGCAAATACCCTATTTCCACAGAACAGAGTGCTGCACAGTTTCACCAACTTCTCCCTCTTCCTGCTTTTCTGGATGACCTGAGAAGTCTTTCCCTTCAGATCAGGGAGTAGGACTCCACAAACAGTAGCATTCCCAGGTAGCTGCACACCAGCCTTGTTTCTCAGGGGATAGCATCGCCTGTTATTTATTCAGACATTTTGTTCCAACTTTTCTTCTCTGTTTTGTATGGTAGGTGAGTCAGAGCCTGTGTAATACAGGAACAGTATCACCAAGATTTCTCTCCAAAGACAAGCTTTATGGTGCAGAAGAATCAGGTATGCCCTGTTTTTCACCTGGACACATTTTAATTATGGAGAGACAAATGAAATTCAGGATGGGTGGGAGAAAATTTCATATTTCCCATCTGTTTCCCCATTTTTTAATAACATAAGAAGCATCATTGTTTTTATCATCTGCTGTGTGCATTAGTACCAATTTGTTGTCTCAGAGATTAAAAGCACACAGAACAAGCTGAATTTAAAGCCATCAATGTGAATTATGATTTTTTTTTTTTTCCTAAGAAATTAGGAAAAATTAGAAGAGCTACTCAATTTTAACTCATTTAACCTGCTTCTACTCACACAACTCTCCTCTGGTAAGCACACTTATATCTCTTTTATCTTCAAATAAACTGATACGGCCCAAGGAAACAAATATATAGATTGAATCCAAGGGCTGAACTAGAATAAGTGCATGCTTGCAGGGGATTTGCACCAGTGACCTTTAAAAATCCCTTCAGATACATCATAAAAACCTTTGGAAGTCAATGGGGACTTAACTTCCCCCCAACCTGGCCACTTAGATATTGGGAAGACATTGAGGCACCAAAGGCACATAGCAACAGATCTTTACAAGCCAAGATGAATTATCAATAGACCAGCTGTCTATATGGACTCTATAAGCTCTGGCAGGTTCCTGCAGATAGGTATCACCGACGGGTGTGACTGCATGAGTTTTGGTTCTGGAGATGGCCTAAGCTGAGAGAAGTTCAATGTGGACTCCATCTTCCCTCCCAACGCAGGAAAGTCTTGGGTCCCCCAAGGAAACCATCAGGTCTCTTCTGGCCTGTACATCCCATCAGTGGAAGCCCATTATTGACCAGGGCTGTCAGTGAGGAGAATGCTGTCTGCTATTTGGGTTCCAAGGCTCTAAGGGCTTTGTGTTCTGACACAATGCTTTCAACTCATCTAAATCCTCCTAATAAAAACCAAAACAAAACAAAAACAAACCAACAAATAAAAACACACACACACACAAAAAAAACCCCAAACAAAACAACTTTAATTTTGAAGAATTTTTTCCTTTTTATTAAACATTACCCCTAGCATGTTTGAAACTGAAATCTGACACTGTGTGGTACAGTTCCGATATTTCACCCCATCCTGAGATGAAGCACATAACACCACAAATCTTTTTCAATATTTGTTTCCTTGTTTTCCTTGTTTCCCTCTAGTACCAAGATAAAGTGGTACCAAACTCTGCTGTGTTCCTGTTTTATGGAGACACAATAAATCACTAGTAAGTCTTCATTAGAAGACTAATCAGTCATTTTACTTTGTTGCAGAGGTCCAGAGTTGAATGCAATATTTATTACTATGTCTTAAAACCATTTACATTAGCTTCTCTTGATAACGTAACTTTATTATACATGCTAACCTATATTCTATTTATGGCATGATTTGGTCTACTAATTTACAAACTACCTAAAATTCTGGAAATATGAAAGGTGATTCATAAATCTAGATCAAAGGGAGAAGATTTTAAGTGCAGTGTAGACATAAAAGGTGCCATGACATACTAGTTACTGAAATCCCTTTTATTTCTGAGGGGAGGGAAATTTCAGAAACAATAGTAACTTTTGCCTCAAAGACAGGCCATTCTCTATGAAACACTATATCTGTGCCATACTCAAGAACAGCTCTGCAGCAGCAAATGAGTTTATTCACAACAGGAAAAGAAAACAATTTTACAAAACATTTCACATAGGAAGCCTCTGTTTTCACTCTTCTTCAAAGAAAATTGAGTGTTTCTAGCCTTTTAGTCCCACTCACCAGGCTGTAAGTGCTACCCACCAAGCCCAGAGGTGGAAGCTTTTGCTGCTGTGAGACTTCCCAAGTTTTGTGTAAGGAAAAGCTGCAGGAACAGGCTTGCAACGTTGTTCTCCCATAATTTCATATATTCAAAATAACATGCTGTACTTGGCAACCAGTCAGCATTTTACTTCAACCGTGAGCCTTCAGTAATAAACCAGCAACAGTGAGGTGACTTAGGGACAGAGCAACTGCTTTTACTTTGACTACAAGGTATAAACCAAAGCCTAACTGCCTTCATTCTGTTCACTGGGAGGGAATTGGGTTGAATTTCATATGCCTATGCCCCAGGCTCAAGTGGAAAAAGAACTCTGCAACATCCCCGTAGGTCGTACAAGCAAGGTTGAATTAGTCAGGATAACATATATTCAGATGAATTTTCACTGACCCCAGTGCTTTGGTGTTCAAAGAAAAGAAGTTGCTTCCCTTTGCATTAATGTTACAGAGCACAGCAGCAGAGAAACAAGATCTATCTTGTAAGAGCTGTCATACTAGCATCCTCATATGCTTTTCCTCTTGAATATCAAATCTTCAGAGGTTAGAAATACATTACTCCATAGAAATAGGGCTGTCATATCAGTAAGGGAGCTGTGAGACCCCATCGCCATAGTATCTCCCTAAGGTGTACAGCTTGAAGGTTTGCAAGGAAAAATTGCTGATGATGATGATGGGCCTTTCTAACTGCAGGGATGCTCTTAGTTCACTGATCACAATTCATGTGCTAGAGCTCCATTGTAACATTTGCTTTATAAACCATCATCTTCAACTACTTTGTGTCATAGTGGCAGCATGAAGTTGCCATCTCATCTGACTACAAGGGCAGGTTAGTGGCTGTACTACGCAATAGCAGCATGAACAGACTTGGATTAAGGTGAAGGTGATACAGTGCCAGAAGGTACAGTGCCAGAAGGGGAAAAAGACATTCATGGGGAATTTCAGTATCTATTCTGTTCTGCTTAGGCTCTTCTGCCTTTTTCTAAAAAAACTGCTTCTGAAGTTGTTGGCAGTAATTGGCATGTTAAAGACTCAAATGATGTGGAATTTCCCACAACTGTTGCACTAAGAAAGTTCAGATACCACAGTGGTGAGAAAGAGTATGAAGTTTTGCACAGACAAACAACTCTTGAGAAGGTGAACCAGGGTTTTTTATGGCACTTAGCAGGGGAGCATGAAAGTCTATCATTATCCTTTCCTGCCCAGCCACTAAAATGAAAGTCTAAGTCATTCCACATAGTGTAGATGTCAGCAAGCCATTTAGCTAAACCAGTCCCAAGCTAACCATGAGTACAAAGGGCAAATCATGTTCAGCCCTGTTTCTGTTTGAACATTGTGTTGCAAACACTGAACTGACAATACTATGGAACTCATTTAGTAGGATTTTGACTCCTCTGCCCAAGAACCACTTAATTTTGTAGGCTTAAGAGACCCAGGGCCAGCTCCTGTATTTTGGCATTATGCTTTGGCACCTAGTAGTCCTAATGGTTTTCCTCTGGTAAATAGTGCACTAACTGATCTAATGAGTATTTTTCAATAAATACAAAGAATTAATCTGTATTCAAAGACACTTTGGCAAGTACTAGGATCTTTTAATCTGCAATAGACAGAAAAGAATGGAAAACAAGAAGTGGGTCAGACCAAGGATCTATCTGGATCCATATCTCCTTTCTGAGAATGGGCAGTATGCAACACCTGAGGAGAGAAAACAGTATGCAGACCCTTGAAATACCCTTCCAGTTAGCTTTGAAAATCTGTATTTTCAAAACATACTTTGAAGCTGCTTCTTGGCAGGTGTAAAAATAATTACACTAAAAAAAAAAAAAAAAAAAAAAGGAAAAAGAACGTTTTCATTTCTGGAAGAACTGGGTCTAGACAAAGTACAACATACAAAAACTTTCTAAGATAAGCCGTTGTAACGTACTAACCAACATGGAAAACTGGTGCTTTGGAAAGATTATTCCCAAGGAAAACATAAGCAAACAAACCAGCAGCTAGGCAGGAAATTAACAGGGATTTGCTGCTGTTTACTAACTTGTACACGTGCATGCAGTGCATATCATAGAGGTGCTTTTGCATATGTGAGAAAGTTTTGTGTGTGGTAGGTAATGAGCTGGTGCTGGTTTCTGTGCAGCAGGAAGTTTACCTCCGGGCCCTTGTTGAGCTAATGAAGGAGTTCCCTTGCTGTCCAACTGCCAAGGAGAAATGAGAAAGCAGGAAGGCAGGGACAAGGCGGGCAACAAGAGGCCTAGCCTCTTCAGGAGGTCTGCATTAAGAACACACATTATACAACCAGAGGAGACACTTTGCTTTTCCACATCTGGAAAGCACAAGGCCACCCTGCCCAGTCATCATCCCTCAGCTCAGCCCAGACTCGACTCGTTGAAATATCTCCACAGAAGATCACCTGAACAGGTCACCTGGGGACAGTGAGAAATGGCACCTGGGGGAATCAGCTGGTCCTGCACATGTTTCCTACAGAGAAAAAGCACCTTTGAGCTCTTCTTTACTGTAAAGGTTTCAAGAGAGAAAGCTCCCTGGACCTGCACCATTAGCATTCTTCCCTTAAATCTCTCCTTTTGTTTGAAAGAGCATATTTGGTTTGGCTCAACAAAGGTTCTCCATCTTATCTAAACAGTGCATTAAAATCTTCCTGGCAAATGCCAGGCATGCACTGAAGCAAAAAGAAACAAATGCTTGTTTGTTCTTCACATGGGGGTTGGGTTTTTACCATGGCTGGCAGGATGGGCACGTCATCATGCTCAAGGCATCCACACAAGTGTTGGTCATGCTCCAGGAGCAGCACAAGTCTGCATGTCCATGCCACGTGTGCCACTACAGCAGCTGACAGTCATCCCTCTCACATCTTCCCACAGGGGAAAGTGAGGTTGTTATCTTCCCTCTAAAAGTGGGAAACCAAGGCTCAGAGTAAGAGCAGCAGGGTTTCTCCTTTTCTTGCCAGCTTAATCTGGACTCTGAAAACCATCCTGAGTCCATGTGGTGAATCAATAAAGTTTCTCTGACAAGTTCTCTATGACTTCAAGCAAGACCTCGTGCAGATGTGTCAGGCTATGTGACACAGGAGATCCTGTCAGGTCTTTGTGAGAAGACATGGGAGAAAACTGTAGGTGAGCTGACCAACTTCAAATGGACCTGATGAATGGACAGAGGAAAGATACCTCACCTTGCCCCTAAACAGTGCCTCTGCTACAGCATCTCTGACCAAAGCAGAAACAGAGGTGGGAAGAAAAGATGCTACCTCTGAAGAAATTAACTTCATTAATTTCTCACATAAAAAAAAATATTAAAAGAAGTTCAGCCCTGTTAACATGTTCAACAGCAGCAACAAGCCTGTGACAGTTCATTCCCCAGTGCTCGCCTGGCTGCTTCATATGAAACTAATCCAGAAATACAGGTCCACATCAGGCACTGACATGACTCTGGGTTTCAAAGGCCTCCAGATACTGTCCTGCAAAACAGAATTTCAAAGTGGTCTTGTCTTCATTCCTCCTGAAATATCTTTGGAAACTAATGCCAAAAGGTTCCCTGGTTTGTTTTGTATAATTGTTTGTATTTTTTTCCAGAGGCAGATGAAGAGTTTTTCCAATGTGTATGAATTGGAGTACTGTGAGGATTTCTCCACAGGGTTAGAGCTGGCTTCCAGACCACCATAGAGCACAATCAAGATTATGACTCATCAGGCGAATTTACATCACTGTGCATTTCCAGCAACTCCAGAATGACAGTGGGAAATACGTATCTCATCAAGCAAGATGCAGGCATGCCTGAGAAGGGTACCACTGTCTCACAAATCACACATCTAAATAAAAACATGGTCCTAGACAAAAAGGCAGCATTCACCTGTACAGGCAAAGCTTTGGTCACCAGGTTTAGATGGCCAATCTGAGCCTCCTAGCTTTCTCTGACAGCAAACGCAAGTTATCTCATGTGAGAGGAACATGGGGACAATGCAGGAAGAAGAAAAAGCTGTTGGTGATCCTAAGAGGCTCTGTAACATCTACTCTGTTCCACTTGCACAGCTCTTGTGGTAGTGCCTGGGGACCCAGAGGCTGGTGTCCATGCTACATACTGCATAAACATGCACAAAGGGAAAGTGTTTGCCCTTGATCAGCTTGAAGTCTCTACTGGCAGTGGATGGGAGGGACAAGAGACACACAGGGAAGGGAAATATGTTATCACACACCCAGCAGCAGAACCAGGACCTTACCAGTGCTTCCCAGGGGCTGGTGATGACTAGAGAACAGACCTATGTGTTTGTTCTTTTGACCAAAAGAAGTGAAAAACTACACTTTCAGTTAGAAAAAAATGTAATTCTGCTCTGCAGCTGAAATGTATTTGGGCAATCAGCTTGAGTCACTGTCTGGTCCACCTCAGATACCTCCAGTGGTCTCCTCCAGCCTGAGCTCCCCATGGATCCCAAGCCAAATGTGTCCTGGCATCACGGCTTTACCACAGCAGAGGATCCCTTGCAAAACAACCAAGCCACCTAAAAATTCACTTTCTCCCAGTAGCTTCTGCCAGACTTGAATGAAATCTGGTGCTTGGAAAACATGGCTTTACTTGTTTTAATTAAAACCAAATCCCTTCACCCAGGCTTCCCTCTCTGTCGCTCTTGCTCTCTCTTCCCCCAAATGTCTGACGCATTTTAGCAGACATGTCATCAGACTCCAGTTCAAGGGAGGGGAACGGCAATCTAATACTGCGTCTTGCATCAGTATCCCACCCTTCTCTGGGGGAACTGAGATGATGGACTTGGCAAGCCGGAGAAGGACTGCCGGGTAAGTGAAGGAATACATGTACGTGTTGGCGTGTGTGTGTGTTTCAGCGGGTGAAGAGAGGCTGCATAAACATAAAGCCTCAGCTTATTCACTGTTCCTGGATCAGCCAGCAACTTCCCAAGCACCAGTGGGCACTGATCTAAAAGACTGGCGAAGGGATGAGATAACATCCTTTTCTGATAACATCACCAATGACAGCCAACTCTTTAAGTTGAAACAAACGTGAATCTTCAATGGTGCCATAAACTGCACCACTTATACAATAAACATAATGCATGAGAATTTTAAAATTAGGAGTGGAAATACATGTTTCCGCACCTTATATGCATACAGCTTCCAGTCCACCCCAGTCCCCGTGCCTCCTCTGTCTCTCAGGCTGGCTCCACATTTTCAGGAAAGCCTTGCCAGCACTCAGAGGCCCAGGTGGTACCTGGCTGTTTGAATGTGGAGGCTCAAGCCTCGAACCTTGGTGGGAAATCAAGGGATTTTGGTACTGTCTTTCGATGAGGATACAAGTGTTGAAATCTGCATTTGCTGCTCTTGCCAGGCAGCTCACAGATGTTCAGCCTTTAAAGAAACCCAGTTGTTTATTTAGCTTCCTAACTGTGGCTTTAAGACCTAATTTTAGACTTCTGCTTTTGAAAATGTGTCTTGCTGACCTTACCTCATCTAACCAAACATGTATTTCGACATTTACCTCATACTCAATAATTCCATTTCAAAACATCACTGTTTTATTTTAACATGTTGGAAATACCAGTTTTTTAGGCTACTCATTAATTATTAGAGTCATTAGTAAGTATTTAATCATTATACAAAATAATCCAAAGTATATGTCTAATTAAACATATGTACCTAACAGTTTCCAAGGAATGGCACATCCATGCGCCTTGAAATTCAGGTAGACCCATACATCTCACTGAAGCTCAACCTGAGAGTTTAACTGGGGCCAAACTCATAGCAGGGACAAATTGGCCCAGGACCAGAGACTTCAGTGGAATAACTAAACAGCCCTCACCTAGTGTCTTCCTGAAAAGAGTTCTGGGTTTATGTTTTTACATTAACCAGGGCATACAGATATTTACAATTGGTCGGAGTTAATTCTACCCCAGTATAAAATACATGCTGTAATTAGTGCACGGTGACTTCTTCACCAAATTTATTTTAGGTTGTTGCTACATCTATGCAAGTTAAACAAGATATAGGTTGGACTGTAATGGGGTGATCATCTATCCTAAATAAGGCTCAAACTCAGTGCACCACAAACATCCTTGCAATTCCTTGCCTATTTTGTCCAGCAGGCAGGTATTTTGGTGCAAGAAGAATCCCTTTCTAGATGTTTGACCACTGCCTAGCATTGCAGGACTCTGCATTCATCACAGGTTTCCAAATGCCACTACTGCACTCACAGCGGATTTTACATTTTGCCTTCTTTTCTCAAGTGGAGACCACTCAAGGTGCTCTTTCATGAAAGCAGCTCAGAAAACTACTCCCTGTCCAGGAATCATTTTAGTTCAAAAGAGTTCAAGTTCACTGAATTATCAAGCTTTTGAAGCTTACCCACCACTAGACTTAATAAACTACCATAACACTGCTTAGTTACTAATGCAGAGGAGACCCTGTCTCACTGCATCATGGAAGAAGCACACAGCTCACAGTGGAGAGCATCTGTCATTGATCTAGTGGCCAGCCTTCCCTAACCCTTGATATCTTCAAGCTTAAATGACAGATGACTGAACATCAGGAGAGTTCTGTTGGGTCCCTGATGCTGACAGTACACTATTCACACCAATAAAGTAAAGCTTGCTCCCAGAAAGAGGCAACTTGGTATAATAAGGTACAACAGATGTGCCATCCTAGTACTATTGCTCACAGGGGTCACTAGCTCTTTCTTTGGTACATCCCTTTAAAGATTGTTCTCAGCTACCTTTCTGTCAAGCTTTGCTGCAGCTAAATTTCCTGATACTGAACTGCCTTTGTTTGTTCTGTGGCTCCTTCAGTTTTGCAAGGATCCCAGAGTCTTTAATTTAATTTTTCCTCTGCCTGCCTGATGGATGTATCGGCACTTGCATTTTGGTCCCCGTGAAGAGTCAGTGAAAAGGACCAAGTCCTTACTCCATACTACTGTCTGAAAGCATCTGTCCCCCCTGACACATGCAAGCCCCCAAAATCTGCCTAGCCCAGAGCAAGAAGGTGCAAATCCCTAGCCCTGGAGTGCAGGCCAACTCAATTTTTTTCCCTGCAGGTGGATCTGGCACAGACATGGTTACATAGCTGCAGGCACAGCTGCTTTCACTGCAGCTTGAGTAGCACGCTCAGAGTCTTTGCAGAGCTTCTGGGTAAAGGTTTAGTTCAGGGAGCTTCTGAGCCCTATACCAACTACATGCAAAAGATATTTCCAAATTAACCATGCAGGAATATTTCATGACATCAGTAAACTTAGCATCAAGTTTCTTGTGCCCACTGCCCTTGGAGGTACATTTGCCATCAATACTCACTGTGAGGCCCAATAAAGCCTTACAGTAAACATCAACTATGTTCTAAAACTTCACATCCTGGCACCGTAATTATGCTTGAAGGTGTTGCTTCCTGAAGTGGACATGAATCAAGCAGCACAAAAATGGTCCCATTACCATGCTGTGATACAGTATCACTGCTCTAGCTGTCCCATATATCTGACAAGTTTATGCTTAAATTTTCTTGGAAGATAAATTGTTCTCAAACTCCAGGCTTTAATACCATGTTCCTTAGATTTAGTGTTGAGTATCAGATTGAATTTAGATGTTGACTATCAGCACAGAGGAAAAAAAGTTTTGTCTGCTATGATCTGCAATACTAAATGCAATGACCTTTAGAAGGGTTTGATCATCATTTCAGACTTTGCTTATTGCAAGAAACACAGTCATTTCTCTGTAGCAGAGCTAGGTCTAAGCTTATAATAATGAGAAACAAACTACATGAAGTTTTTGAGGAGAGTCCAGAGCAAAGCTGCTTAAAAATTTGGAGTTGTTAAACAAGTGCTTAAAATGAATTGTTAAAAATCAAAGCTCAAATGTGAATGCTGGGTCCAAATCCAATCACCCCTGAAGCCCTGCAACTTTTCAACCCATGACATGTTTGGCGAAGGAGATCATCTCTCGCAACACTGTCAGTTTTTGAAAACAAGACCTGAGCATTTGTTCAGTCCTGCAGTTTACAGTACCGACTGGCCTTTATCCATCAAAGGCACTGAAGAATGCTCACACCCTAGTGTGTCCTGCAGGGGCTTTTCTGAATCAGGACCAAGGAGCAACGTAGGCCTCAATATGAGTAACACAGCTAATCTGTCTTGCAGATACTTTTTTTTTTTTTTGGGTCATCCTGTGTATTCCTAAAGCTAACAGAAAAAGTTGTGTGTATATAAGCAGCCTTGAATCAGCACTGTTCTTCTGGGTTCTTATGTTACATTCTTTTGTACTCCATACAATTTCCACTAGGACATTTTGTCCCCTAGGCATCATCAGCCAGTCTACTACATCCACCACCCAGCTGCCCCGCCTCCCTCTAGTTGCGTAACTGCAGCCAGGATGTTAAATTAACTCTCTTCCAGATGAGTTTGACATAATCTTATTTACTTTCATAGCACATATGCCAGTATGCAAATACATTGCTCAGCACTATCGACTCTGCACTTTCACCACACTATTACACTTTGTTTCTTTTAATGATGGTTCACTGGGTATCAGACAGGAACACTGTTGTGCCAAACATCAGAATACTCATGTCTAGCAGGAGAAATCTGGTGATATTAGAAAACCAAGTCTGGCTGACATTTGTAAAGGTTTATGGCCAAGTGAGAAAAACAGCTAATTTCTCCCCTCAGCATCTCAGTCCTACTCCTTTAAAGGCACTGTATCATGTTTTTAGCTTCTGAAGGAAGTCTCAGTCAGCTTCTCCAGATCTTCAGGGCACAAGCAGCCACAGCGGTAAAGCCATACAGATTGACTTTGCATCTAGTGCTGACATGATGTTCTTATTTAAAGAAATTCCCAGATCCCAGGCTCAAGCCCGGCCGCCTCCAACTGTGTGGCAGGCACAGCTGCCCACACATGGGCAGCAACACCAAACATAGGTCACAGAACCACAGAATGGCAGGGGTTGGAAGGGACCTCTGGAGATCACCTAGTCTAACCCCCCTGACAAAGCAGGATCACCTAAAGCAGGTTGCACAAGAACACATACAAGCAGGTTTTGAAAGTCTCCAGAGAGGGAGACTCCACAACCTCTCTGGGCAGCCTGTTCTAGTGCTGTGTCACCCTCACATTAAAGAAGTGTGTCCTTATGTTTAGGTGGAACTTCTGTGTTCTAGTTTGTGTCTACTGCCCCTTATCCTATCACAGGGCACAATTAAAAAGAGATTGGCCCCATTCCCTTGACTCCTGCCCTTTTGATATTTATAAGCAATAATAAGATCCCCTCTCAGTCTTTTCCAGGCTATACAGACCCAGGTCTCCTAGCCTTTCCTCCTAAGAGAGACGTTCCTGTCCCCTAATCATCTTTGTAGCCCTCCACTGGATTTTCCCCACAAGTTCCTGTCTCTCTTGAACTGGGGAACCTAGAACTAGACATTGTACTCCAGATGTGGCCTCACTAGGGCAGAGAGAAAGGGAGGAGAATATCCCTCAATCTGCTGGTTATACCCTTCTCAATGAACTCCAGGATACCATGGTTTCCATGAGGAGGCAAAACTAGTCCTAAATGTTTGTCTTACAGTGGAAGTAACATCTGGGTGAAATCTGGGTAGGCTGCACTGTCAAAACCATAGGCTCATGACTGATTTGTGTGTCTACCAGAGGAGCTCAGGATGGTACAAGCACCCAGTCACAGCTAAGTTAAACAAAAAGACTAAGCAAACTCTCCCTCTAACATAAATTACAAGGTTTTGTAGCCTACTGTAGCATTCCTATTTTATGTGAGGTAAAGAAATCACAAAAAATGCTGTAGAAACTGTATCAAAGGAGACTTTCTACATTCTTGCTTTGTATTGGCTGTGGCCTACCCTGCATTTTCAGGGTGCAAAACTGCACTTGGAGCTACATTTTGTATTTGATCCCAACACAGCTAAATGCACAACTAGTCACAAAAAGAATTGAAAACAGCATTTCCAGACTGGAAAACAAAGGCACAGCAAGTAAACATGAGGAAGTGAGAAGTTCAGCTTAAATGCCAGAGAAGCAAATTGTGTGAATTGCCTTTCTTACTGCTGTGGTGGGTCTGAGGATGATCATGGTCCTGCTGGGCTGCCCATCTTCTTGCAGAGACTGATGTATGCTCAAGGGTTGCTGTCTGCTAAGGGAATCCAAAACCCTGGGAACAAAGTGACACATGAAGCTGACGGAAGGTGTCCACAGGCTGCTTTCAGAGCTCCCAGGCTCAGACAGCTCTCTGGCGATTGAAGGAGAAAAAATCTCATGATGCCTATATTTCTTTTGCCAACACCTCAACATGGAACCACCAAGGTGCAAGTAGAGAAGGGGCTTTCTAACACAACAAGAAAGAGCACTCCATTTATCCAGTAAATACTTTGTTTTTAATAGGGCTCTGGCCTAACTAACCATATGCTACACCACTCTATGGTAGAGTTAAAAATAACACAAGGCCTTTCACCTGGAATTAGAATTTCTGCTATTTTTAGTTAACTAACTTGGAACTACTAATACTTTGATGCTGGAACTTGTTGTGTTTCCTCTTCAAGTGAGGGAAGTCTACTTTTACTGCAGACTCATTTTTTTCCCTCTCTTTGTTTCATGTCTGATTACATTTAGCACGGATGTTTCTGATATACTTGCATGCCAAGAAAAAGTATCACTTTCTTTTATCCTTGAACAATCCAAACTCATATGTAACAACTAAAATTTGGCATACTGATCAGTTTTCAATAAAGGCTACATGTACTTTGCCAGGGAAGTATATTTAACAAGGGCTGAATTATATGTTCCTGAAAATGTAACATTTGTATGGTATGTCCTTTTCATCACCTAAATGGCCTCTATCTTGCAAACACATCTCCTATGAATGACTTGAGCAAGTCAGTTTGGTGTAAAAAAAATAAAATTCCAAACAGACAAAAAAGAGTGGTCTTACTCTATACCAGTTTCCCAAATTGTTAACCTGGGTTAAAATAATATCTCAGTGGGAAAAGACTGAGAAATACTTCAGATGTAGCTGAACCATAGCTGTAATGTCCCCAGCTACTGCAGCATATGCAGACATAGGGAACAGCGGGTTGATCATTTTCTCTAAGACAGCAAATATCCATAAAGAAGCTTTTGGGTGCCTTCTCTTAAAGAGAACCAGAAGAAAAGAAAAAAAAAAAAGTAAAGCAGAAAGTTAGTAGAAGGAAAACAGAGACCATCTGTTACTCCAACTACACTGTAATGGGCTAGAAATTCCAATTTAGCTATAGCAACTTCAAAAGGGCACTGCCAAAGCATTTCATTAAGCAGGATGCCTTATTTTCAAGGCTTATAATTCAATGCAGTAGCAAACTAACAGAAAACTGCACTGCTTAAAACATGCTTCCACTTTGAGGAAGTAGAAAACAAAATTCCAGCTTTTGAAGTTAGCCTTTGAGGGAAGGGAAAGGGGAAAGGGGAAAGGGGAAAGGGGAAAGGGGA
>JAAGNO010005582.1:29898-44972 GCA_033439905.1 Ceryle rudis | reverse complement strand
CTCAGCAGCAACAATTTCTCCTTCTCTCCAGTCTAAATCTCCCTCTTTTAGTTTAAACCCATCACCCCTTGTCCTGTCCCAACAGGCCCTGCTAAAAAGGCTGTCCCCATCAAATACCTTGACACCTGTCCCCAACAGATACCTTGCCTACTGTCCAAAGTGTTAGCACACATTCAGATGCACAAAATTGGTTTAACCCACCTGAAAAACAGCCCTTAAAAGCAGAACCACCCTGGTGCTGGTACCCAGCTGCAGAGCTACACATGGTCCACATGCATCCCAGCTCTACTGGCAGGCACAGGTACTGATTCGGTACCAGGCAGAAAAAGGATCCTCTTCCCATCCTGAGCCCACATCCCGCTCCCACGGGGACCAACCAGGAGCTGTGCCAGCAGGCTGGGGTCGTAGCAGCCTGGCCCTGCACATCACAGGAGGGGGCTGGGTGGGCAGTGAGCCAGTGCAGCTGCCACCCTGCATCTCACTGCCCCAGGCACCACCAAAAAAAATCCCCCACGGGCTGGTTAAGCAGCCCTCACATCTGCCACCCACTGCCAGCGGGGATGGGCACCTGTCAGTGAGGGAGCTGGCAGGTGTCCCTAGGTTGTCACAGCCCCACGGGGCTTGGTGGACGACAACAAGGAGTGTTGGGTGGGATCCTGCAAACAGCAGAACAATGGGAAGTAGCTGGAACATGGCTGGTTTGTTGTAGCAATGCAAGGTCATGCCAAAGGAGCAAGAGATGTTGTGGCTGGGGAAGAAAGTCACCCAGTAGGCTTTCCTCACCTGTTGGGAAGGGTTCTGCAATTGAAAAACCTCAAAGAAATCAGTACACCGAAAAAAAAAAACCCACACCCAAACACCAAAACACCCCCCACCCCTCCAAAAAAACCCGAACAACTACCAAAAAAAAACCCTAAAACCAAAACCAACGCACCAACCAAAATAAACCAAACCACTGCTCCTACCAGGGAGCTGAACAAATTGCAGCTCACAGACAAGAGCATCCCCTTGCACAAAACACCAAAAAGAGCTTTTTTCCCCATTGCTGTACACAACAAAACCCCATCCAGACCCTGACGGCCGCAGTAGCTCCTCTGTCCCTCTGAGAACCACGTGGCTGAAGAATTCACACAGCCAGCAGGAGCTGCCTCTGCAGTAACCCTGTTATGATATTTCTTCAAATATTAGAAGAAACCAACACCAGTCCCATAGTGAAAACTATCAAGGCTTTACACTGCTGGATTCTTCCATAATTTTGCATCTTTTTGACAGTTTAACTCAAGAGCAAATAATGTATTTTGTGCGCAGACGTCTTTTGTGTTTTTATGAAGAGCTCCTTTTGTAGGAGCAGACTGGGTGGATCCAGGCACAGGAGGGAAAACAGGACCCCTTCACTTCCACACCTGCCTCCTTCACCAGCTTCTCTGAACTCACCTCACCAAAAATGACAATCTGGTCTTCACAAGGCAAAATAGTGATACTATTTCTACTTAAATGAATGAAAAAAAAAAAAAATCCTAGCGACAACAAAAATATTTGTGTTTTGCACACAAGGTTTAGACATTAATATTTTATCATATTTAATTAAAAAATGCCCATGAAAACTCCAGTCCTAACATTATACAAAAGGTTCACGTCACTTCTGCCAAAAATGTATTTACCCAAGAACCCAGCAAACAGACAACCTTTCTACCTTTGTATGCATCTGCATATTAATGTATCCATTCCACCAATTAGGCTATTAAAAGAAAACAAAACCAACCCCCAACTTCCACACTATTGTGCTAACAAGCTTCCTAAGTGCAGTGACTGGGCTGCTAAATTAAGTATACTTTGGGCTAATTTTATGTTTTTATCACAATACTGGAGAAGTATTAGGAAGCTATTATTTTGTCAGCTTTCTCATTTAGCAAAGCAGCTTCAATTTATTAACAGTGTGGAGTGTGAATGAATCAATATGTTTCATTGGGCAATGTGTCATTTGTTAATCGGATATTGATGAGATTATTGACGCGCAGCTAATTAATCTCAAACCCTGTGCTAGCCTTCATATGTTTCCTTAATTATGTTCTTCATCTTAGTCTTCCAACTTTGGCATGCAGACGCCGGCTTGTAGACAGTGAGTGAAGTCAGCTGTCACAGGGTCTTTTCACACATTTACAATCCCTTGGCAGCAAAATTATTTTCCTACTTGTAAATAGGTATCAAGCAAATATTTAATAATATTTGCTGGAAGATTGATATTGATTTGGCAGGGAGTCACTTCAAATTAGCTCAGCGAGGGATCTTGCATCAGAAGAAGCGGACTTAGAGAGAGATATCTAACGAGCATTAAATAATTATGGAACTATAAACCTGTAATCATTGGGAAGTGCTAAAATTGCTTCTCTGCAGTCGTTATCACTGGACTCCTGGCAAGGGAGACCTACTCTGCCAGGGTTTAGTTCTTCCCTTCCTGCTGCAAAAAGATGAATATTTTTTTCCCTATTATTTTCTTTTACCAGCTGGCCAAGATTAGCAAAAGGAAAAGCATCTTTTTAACGAGATATAAAAGACAGGGATAATTTCACAGGGCATGACAGGGGTCACACGCCCTAATTGCAGAAGATGCCACCAGAGGTCTGGCTGAGGAAGGGGGGAGGTGGGATCAGGGTGGGTTAGGCTCCTTTTTGAGTATCCCCCCCTGGCTGAGGGCACAGCCCTGCGGTGGGATGCAAAGACCTGCCAAGAGCTGTTTTGCCCATTTCAGCTGGAGTCAGCTGAGGACACCGGCGTCCCAGGCGCCAGGGACAAAGGGAGCTGCAACAACACGGCTCAGTGGGGTGGCACCCGGCTGGAAACCCTTTGTGCTACCTACTCGGGCACAACAGCTTTAATGGATAGACAATTTGCATTGGGCTCATGATTTTCGTATTTTTTTTTTAACCCACGGACACAAAGCTGATGGGACTAAGAAGTCAAGTAAATCCTGGGAAGGCCTCTGCTAAGCACAACAGCACAAATCTGCTCTACCCAGGCAAAGGTCCTTTCTGAAGGGCAGGAAGGTAGACACCAAATATTTTGATATATGAAAAATATGATTTAAAGTGTCTACTTCACCTCTACAATATCTGCCTTAAGCTCCATGACAATTTTATTTTCTTCTTTTATTTTATTTTTTTTTTTTTACATAAGGAATCTGGAGCAGTCTGGAGAAACTATCAGTTGTCAGCTGCAAACAAATGAGAGGGCAAAGACAGTTTTTATTCCTCAACTCTTTCATGCCTACCTTGATTTCCAAGGAGGAAGAAGAAAAGAGATTTCACTGCTGGAGACAAGGTGGACTGGTGCTCCTAGTGATATTCAAATCTCCAGGGTGACCGCCTGGTATGTCCTGCTCACACAGGACTGACCCTATCAACAAGTTTAGAGTCAGGTAAAAAATTCCCTCCAGTCCATTTGATGGTGACTGGCAGGGTTGGTTTTTTTGTCCTCCTACAAGCACCAGGATAACCTACCTTAGAAAATTCCCTGCTATTGCAGGGATCTGGGACACTGATGAGAAGTCCTCCATACTAAAGCATCTTACCAGTCTTTACAGCATTTAAGATGGGTATGGTACAGCATCTTAGAACTCCACATGCACAGCCGCTTGAAAAAAGGCCTTTTTCTCCATCTTGGTCATGTTCTGTCTGATGACCAAGGTCTCTTTCTATAACTCAGAGGGCCCTTTCCAGTTCCCATCCAGGCAACCCTAAGCTTTAGGTTTCCCACTGGCTCTTTGCATGACAGCCGTGGGGAGGTTAAGAGAGGGCAGAGCATCTGGTACCCTGGGACATGAGCTCCACCAAATATGTGAAATAGGATTTGGGATAGAAAGAGAACGTCAAGTTACCTATGAGACAACAGAGAGAGGGGGGATTGCTTTCAAAAGCCAGTTCAGAACTGGACTTTCCAGACAGGAAAGGTGACTGGAAATAAATTGCAAGGTGAAAATGGTCTGTAAAGAATCACTGAGGCACTTTGGTCCCCCTCCAAAAATTGAGGCAGCAGAATTATAAATGGTCCTTAGCTTTCAAAAATCAAATTATTCCAGCAGCAAGTCATGCCACTGGGAGAAACCGTGTTACCTGCGCACGCATCGGGTGTGAGAACAAGACTTGTTTCAAGCTAGCAATGTCTCAACTTATTTTAGAAAAGCAGCCTTTGAAACTGCTGTCACAGAGCTCCTATTTTGTATATAGCTTAAAAAAAACCCAAACAAGAATACAACACAACTGCACAGCTCACCACCTCTTGCAAGCTAAATCAAATACACTTGAAGATCTCTCTTATCTTGAAGTACAAGGGCTCCCCTCCAAAAAAGGAAAAAAAAGAAATCAATGCCAATTTTATTCCATATTTATATAGATCCTTCTAAAGGGAATCAATGAGCTTCTAAATCTTAGATAACCAGCACTGACTTTGTCGATAACCTTCAGCATCATACTGGTATTCACAGCTTGTTCTGTTCTTTTTGTTGTTGTTCTTTTCTTTCAAAATGATGACCAACAGGTTTATGTTGTGATTTATTCCAGAAAAAAAAAACCTAGAATGATGAAAACTTCATTTGGTATGACACTACAGCAATAAGCATCCTAATTGGCCTTTGTTTCTGTTTGTCGTCTATAATTATTCCCTGCATAAATTATCACATTTGACTACAGCATTTATGATCAGTGAGTTCCTTAATAGGCCATTACCAAAATCTTTACAGCAAGACATTTACTCAGTAAGTTGAAAATCCAGCCTGAAAGTACCACAGAAGTATATTTTCTTAAAAGCCTCTAGAACTGATGAAAAGAATAAAAAAAAAAAAAAATATATTATTCCTGAGCATCCCATCTGATCCAATTATGATCTGTACAGATTTCGATTCACGAGAGAATTCACAGCATCCCAAAACAAAAAGAAAAACAAAGGAAAAAAATAATAAAATTCAGAAGCACAACGTGAAAGCAACGCCAAAATTTTGCCAATAAAGTTTTCTAATTGTTTTGATTTTTTTTTTTTTTTCCAAAACACAGGTTCCATTATTGATATTTACTCCCAGCCAAACCAAAATCACAGCACTATTTGCATCGCTGTACTGGAAAACACTTTTCTCGGGATAGAGGAGAGGTTATTGATGATGGTGGTGGTGGTGTTTCCTGTGGATGTACCAGCTCCAGGAGAGACTTATCCCATCCAACTGCCCTTCCCAGCTAACTGAGCTGTCTCAAAACCAACGAGAGTTTTTCAGTGTATTGTCTACTCCGTGCCATCAGAAGTCTGATGTGAGGTTTTATTCTATTTATAACCCCCAAGATAATTCTGACATCTCTGAATGTTCTTATGCTTCCAAAACACTACTTGTAATTTTACACAAATATCATCTTGCACAAGCAGCTACTTTAGGGGTCTAGTCTCAGTTTTCCACATATTCCTCCCTGAATCCCACTCTGTATTTGTAGAGTGCTTTAAGACAGTTGGGAGCAATTCCTTTATTTCCAAACCACAATATACATATGACAATTCTGTATCGTGCCTAAGGAGGCATTGCCTTCCCAATTCCCCATTAATGGCAAACTTACTCCAGGTTTACATCAGGGAGAAAACAGAGGCTCTGCGTTTGGATGCTGCGATTTAACACCAAAATAGGAAGCCGAACATACACATTGCCTTCTAGATAAATATAATTTTACAGTTCATCTCAGGATTTTTAAAGAAGAAAAAGAATAATTCCGAGTCAGAACTCAAGGCTGCGTTTTTTCATTTTTACACCCGTATCAGCACATTGCTTATTCTGCGAGAGAGCTGCTCCAAAAGCAGGAGTAAGAGACAGAAGCATCACGCCCCATCAGCACGGTTGGGGTTTTTTTTTCCTTCTACAAACAAAGCTCTTTAATGCCCATTCTCTGAATTTCCCTACATGCTGCAGATTCTACCCAGCAAACCCTACATTTTCAAAGTCTATTCTACATTTTCTTAATTCTAATTAAACAAATCTTAATCTTGACTTTAATGGCTGCAATTATGATACTTCATTATGTTAAATGTTAGTTGCAACATAAGAATAAATTGTATAAACAGTTTAGCTGCAATTGCATGGAGTCTAACTGTACATTACTCATTAACAAGATGTGGGTAGCAGCAATTATAACATTTCCTCCTAATGTCCCTATTTATTGAGTCTCAGCAGCAAGCCCCCTTTTCACAACACACACTGATTGACGATAGCAGCTTTTGTACTTGTGAAGAACAGGCACAGGAACCTGCTGTGTGCCTGTAACTCAGATCGATGGAAGTACACATTAGCTCTTAGCCTCACAGGCCGGAGTTCCTGAAGGTCAAAATCGCCATCAGCATCACTGTAGGGTACAGAAATCATTTCACAAATCGTGAACAAAAACAACACAACTTGCTTTGCAGTTTGATTATTGTTTATAGATACAGCAAGCCAAGAATTAAAGCATAGCCTTGAGGCAGCGTAATTATTTACAGCTGAAGACTCATATCATTATTAGCGTGATCCTAATTGCTTGAAGTTATATCAATGTTAGCTGATTTAACACATTTTTGATAAGAGGCATGGAAATTGTTTTCTCTGCATATGGAATGCTGGATTTTTTTATTATTTTTTTTTTTTAAGGTCTTCCCACCTCCCCTTTCTTTCAAACTGTCCCTCGTTCGCCATCGAGAAAAGCCCCGCACCCATAAATTCTCCTTTATTCTGGATGTCTGTAACTATCACTGCAGTGCTTTGTTGTTTCTGTTGAACCATATATTTGAATTTAGCTGGACTAAAACCATGCCAGGTTTTGGCTTTCACTAACAACGGACTCGATAATTTCACATCAATGTCAACTAAGTAGAAAATAAATCACACTTTGCTTTGGGTGGCATGTCCTCATCTTTCACTTTTCTGTGCAGGACTTGAGCCAAAAGGCAGCTGAAGGAAAGCTGTGCTAGTCTCCTCATGGAAGGCAGTAGGGAAAATCTCATGGGGCAAAGTAGCATCTGCATTGGGCCTCATGTAGATCTTTTTGAAGACAAACGAGTTGTCTACTAGAACATCACCATATCCATTTCTACAGAAAAGACCAACAAATGGTTTGGGAACTTTTCACTTCACCCAACCTGTAATTTGTTGCTCTATTTATTCCTCTCCTGCTTTGCAGGAGAGGAGTCAAGGACTGACGTGGGCAAAGCCTTGAGCCACCGCCGGCCAAACACCATAACACAGCATCGATTTCTCAAGGTAAATCAAATACAAATAAGATCTTACTTTCCTTCTGTAACTTCCTTCCCATCCTCTAATTAAAGCTTCTAAGTTTTCATCTCCACATCAGGTATTTCTGCTTCTTGAGTCACACTGGCTGGCAGCAGAAAGAGGCTGTTATTTCACAACGGGAGCCAGGGCAAAGACATGGTATTGCCCACAGACCTACACACAATGGTCTTCATCTAGCTCCACACAGCAGCATCCAGAGCTTGCCTGAAAAACCACCTTCCTCAGCAAGGTGAGCTCAACCCAGAATGGCAAAGCCGCAGCAGGAGCAGCGGCAGCTTTGCTTTCCTCGGCAAAAGTGAAGGCTGGCAGGGACGGGACTGCCATCAGGGGCGGGCAGAGAGGTAGGAAATAAGAGTTGCATCGTTTCCACCCATGTTAGCTGACCTTAGTCAGCTCCCAGAGGCAACCCTGGGATGTGACCGGCAGGGATGCTGAGGATCCCAAGCATTTCTCACCTAAGCGCAGGCTCAATTTTATGGGCAGAATTCAAACCAGTTAATCACATCCGTCGCCGAGTTTTGGCTCAGCTACTTTTTGGCTCATTTCATTGGGCTAATTCTTTTATGGAAATGTAACAACAGGTCAAATAGTTACAGACTAGGCTATTTTAAAATAATGGTCCAACTGTTGGAAGTTACAGCACCTGGCTACTGCAAGGGGGGATGTTACCTGAATTGTATATTATGGTTTTCAGTGAGGAAAATCTTCCATTTTTGTCTGCGAATGGGGAAATAAAAAATTGCAATAGTGTGTGAAACTGTCATAACAGCTTTTCACAGTTGAGACACATTAAATTACCACCAATCAATATCCTGAGAAAAACTTAAAAGAAATAGATTTGCCAGGAAGGAATAAAAGAAGTGCACCTGGTCCTAACTTGGAGCTATAGTTTTGCCCAGCACTAAAGAAGTTGTAACAGCTGCATAGACTGAAGTTGAAACAGGGGGGGGAAACCCAAACCTACCCACCTCACAGGGGATTTGGGGAACAAAAGGACGCAGCTTTTAGGAATTAACTTTTGTACACACGGTACGGCCTTCAGAGAAAGAAAAACTGAGGGAGAAAGCTTAGGCAGGCCAAGTACGAGCTTGTCTGGAGGCTGCAAAAGACCATCTCTTTGCTATTCCTCCCCAATGCAATTCAAAACTAGATGGGGGCCCGTTATTCCTCACTAGGTGCTCCGTACTTTTGGCATCTTATAAATGGATATTCTGCAAGCTGGCCTGACAAACCACGGATCCTGCGACGACACGCAGGTTTTCTGCTGCGTGACTCACGTGCCCAGTACTTCTGCAGAGTTTTTGTTGTCTGAGTCCAGCCCGAGTCGCACGGCACTGACAGCCACAGAGCGCTCACAGAGTAAATGGAAGCTGCTGTCAGTATGAACCAGATTAGTCAGTCCCTATAGCACAAGGGAATTTCAGATAGCAGCTCAAGCATGACCACTATGATCACAGCCCAGTGTTTATGTATACACAGAAACAATGAAGTGGCCTGGCAATTACTGGAAATACATTCCTCAAGCTTTCAGGCTATGCCAAGCTTAAAATTGTGGTCAGCTCATGTGGGAGAAACTAGATCAACTTGGATCGCGTTGCCACGGTTGTAATTCAATTGTATGTTTTGCCTTTCTATAAAACTTTCAGGGCTAAGCGCACAGCAGCTTAAACGACCGTGACATATAGAGCTTTGCTGTGCCTCCAGAGCTGGCAGGTAGACAGTCGTGCCACCTCTTCCCACCTCAGGCGTTGCCTCACCAGCACGGCCAAACACCACTCACCACCTTGCCTCACCCAAGCCCAAAACAGTGGGTGGTGGAGCCCCTGGGATTTGCTGTCACTGGTGATAGAAGAAAAAAAAAAAAAAAAAAAAAAAGAGGCAGGTTTGGAGCAGAATCTGGCCCTGCCCCAGTCAACAGGAGCTCAGCTGCTTCCTTCAGCTGGGCTGGGGTCACAGTCTGCAAGTTCACACAAGCAGATGAGTATTTGATGCTTATAACATCAACTACCATAGTGAAGTTTGCAAAAGAAGGCAAGAAATGCCAGCTTCCCCTCTCCCCCCCTTTTTTTTTTTCTCTTTCCCCTCCCTTAACTACTCTGTTATTTTCTTTATTGGAAGTTTTGGCCATTACAAACCCCTTTAACTTTACTATTCCAAATAATGCAGCCAAATTTTAAGTCTATGTACATATGTATTTTTAGATATGATTTATACACCTATATAAAATCATTTCCTCATCTTGTCTATTGTGCTGACTCACGGTCAGTCTGGCTGCTGGCAGGGCTTGGCCACCCCCATCCTGCCCTCGGTGCCTGGCTGGGACCCCAAAACCCAGCACTCTGCTCACCATGCCACCCCTCACCCCAGCCTTCCTCCAGATGCCCCACTACAGCCTGGAAGTCAACGATCTCACGGCCACCTTCATGATATTTTAAAATCATTGCCTTCTGTCGAAAATACTGAATTTTCCTTTATTTTCCACCTTACTTGATGCATCAAAAGACTTCTGCAGAAAGCAATTTGGCAAACACTGAGCTCAGGAGGAAGTTTTCTATATAAACCAGTTTTGAATGGAGTTTTTATCTCAGTGCCAGTTTGGTTGGTTAAAACACCTATCTCTGCAGCTTCCATGTCTGCTACACTAAAGGAGGGAGCAAAAGAGAAGCAAGCACTTCCTCACCTCTCCCTGCCAGAGCCAAAATGCACACACCAATGCTCTGGGGGCACTTGCAGTACAGGAATGAGCAGATTTTTAAAACAGAATTACACAACTCCAGACTTGGGTTTCTGTGACAGATGAAAAGAACTCCCCCCTCTTCCATGCCTGTTTTCCAAAGTTTCTAAGCTGGAGTATCCCTTATGTCTACCTCTTCACCCCTATTTGCCTATCAAAGAAGTCTACCTCTTTCTTATTTGGAATCCAGTTTTCCTTCCAAGCAGCAGCAGACAGCAATAGCTGAGCTGCTCAAAACCAAAGGGGAAGCTGCAATTTAAACAAAAACCTGCACCAAATTAATTCTTCCACTGTATAAAACCATTGTGCCACTTACTACTTGGCTATGCTTCTTTAACACTAGAATTCATGAAGGAGGGAAAGAGAGGAGCATTACACAAATTCTACTTGCTCAAGAGAACAGGGCAATACTTACTCAGAGATTTTAGGACATTCCAATATGTTTTAGCTGGTGTAAAGCTTTCAGTTAAGTAGTTCTCACGTCTGAGGAGACATTAATATTTCTAATTAAAGAGCCAATTAGGGAAGAACGTTTACATTATATACCCAAGTTGAGGTGACTTTCACTGGGTGAAGGGAAATGATATTTCAGAAGTTGACTTGTACTCTATCACTTGGCCCCCCGATCAGAACAAATAAAACATTTTCACTGAAGCTGCTTCCTCCGGCCACTTTTTTTTCCTCGCAGAAAAGCGTTCTAAGGCGTTTCCTGTCAGTGCTTCCCATCATTCTTCAAAGTCTGCATTTTTTTTTTTTCTTAATACATATAAATTTTACTGTCCATGGCAATAAATATCATTTCTGTCATCTGCAGCTATCAATATGTCGCAGAGACTGTTTTTCCATCTCATGTGGTTGTGACGAGCTTTCAAATTTGGCTCCCAGCATTCATATCTTCTTGGCTCAAGAGCAAAGTAAATCTGCAATAGCCATTAACTATTACTTTAACCAGATCTGAGGCTCCGAGTACCCTTCTGCAGCCTCTAGCTCACTGCTGCTCAAAGAATGGCAAATCCCAAAATGATGACAACATCAAATGCAAATGATGCTTCCCAAAAGATCCAGGTGCAATCACCAAAACCCTCTCCGTGGCAATGAACGTTAATCTCACAGGTATAAGAATGATGCTGAAGTTAGAGAAAGCAGCCCAGAGGTGGAAACATATCTAATACTATGGGTCATGGCCAATGGGAATCAGCTGCATTTCCCAGCCCTCTGTTGTAGGGAGATGTCCAGCTGCAGCTGGGACCCACAGCAGGATGGGACTTGGGGCAGCCAGAAGACACAGGTACACCCAAGGTGGAAACCCACAAGGACAGGTCAGAAGTGCAGGCAGAGCACAGCACGTACCTTGAGTTGGGTATCAGGGTAGAGGGCTCATTATTTCTATGAAACCTTTACCTCTAAATAGTTACAACGATACTGTCACATAGATTTAGACTAGACAGAAAGAAGAAATATTTTACATCCTGTGCCAGGTTGCCCAGAGAGGTGGTGGCTGCCCCATCCCTGGCACCATTGCAGGGGAGGTTGGCCGGGGCTCTGAGCACCCTGCTCTGGTTGCAGATGTCCCTGCTCCCTGCAGGGGGGTTGGACCAGATAACCTCAAGAGGTCCCTTCCCACCCAAACCAGTCTATGTTTATTATAATTAGTCATTGAAGAGAAATCTCGGGTTTATACGCTTAAGCAAATGAAAGCTGGAGGAAAAATAACCCACAGTTCATACTCTCTCCCTGCTGCACGTATCCAAGCAAGGCTTTATATGTATCTATATAATGTAAACCTCTTACATTATTCAGCCAATAGTCTTTAATTAAAGATCAAAAAGCGTTCCCACAGCTCGAGATACTCACGGGCACACAATTCTGTGTGTCACTATGACCAAAACAATCAGTTTCTCAGTCATATTGCAGCAGAAAAGCAGTGCACATTCGATAGAAACATACTGTAACCAGTCTAAAGTTTCTAGGTGGAAAACCAGCTCTTCTTTAGCGTGTCCAAAGTGAAATTAGCTTTTATGACATGCCTTAACTCCAGTTTCATTCCGAGTCCTGGTAGAGAAGCCAGCTAGTCAAAAGTACACACACCTCTGGTGACGCCCGTGGCTTAAGACGGATGGTTTGAAACAGAATCAAAAATCTCCTTTCTTCTTCCTGGTCAAATTTCCAACTCCCCCCATATTTTCATGCTTCCTTCACTTTGAAAAATGATATCATAGAACCATAAGAGGTTAGGGGTTGGAAGGGACCTCTGAAGAGCATCAAGTCCAACCCCCCCTGACAGAGCAGGATCACCCAGGGCATGTCACTCAGGAACACATCCAGATAGGTTTTGAAAGTCTCCAGAGAAGGAGACTCCACAACCTCTCTGGGCAGCCTGTTCCAGGCTCTGTCACCCTCACAGTAAAGAGGTTCCTCCTCATGTTGAGGTGGAACCTTCTATGCTCAAGTGTATACCCATTGTTCCTTGTCCTATTGCTGGGCACTACAGAAAAAAATTGGCTCCTTCCATCTGACACCCACCCTTCTATAGATATTAATAAGGTCCCCTGTCAGTCTCCTCAAGACTAAACTGCCCCAGTTCCCTCAGTCTTTCTTCACAGGGGAGATGCTCAAGTCACTTAATCATCCTTGTAGCTCTCTGTTGGACTCTTTCCAGTAGATCCCTGTCTCTCTCAAACTGGGGAGCCCAAAACTGGACACAGTATTCCATGTGTGGTCTCACAAGGGCAGAGTAGAGGGGGAGGAGGTTCTCCCTACACCTGCCGATACGACACTGTCATTATCATCATGGGACACTGCTTCATCCTTTCCAGAAGAAGCTTTGTAGGAGGACACCTGGGCAGAGTGAAGCCCACCCGCTTGCACTGCCCAACCTGCTGCAACAGCTTCTCTGCTTTACACCCAAAAAACCATGCATTTTTGGCCACTAGCCCCTGCAACTTTTTAGAGCTTTTGCATCAGCTGCTACAGCCCCTGGAAATGGCTTCCTGGGCAACCTATGCAATGGCTGAGAAATGGAAAACTCCAAGTGACCATGTAAAATGCACACCTGGGGCCACAGCTCCTCATTCTGGACATGGATGTGTCTCAAAAATTGGCTCAGCCCCTGTCTCCACCAGCTTGAGGACCACAGGTAACCTCTCCCCCATGGAGCTTATTCCAACCAGATGCGTGAAGAGAAAGCAGGTAGAGCCCAACATCAGCATCGCTTCAGCAACGTGTTGATTCACACCGCAGACGTCCTGCTCCTGCAGTGCTCTGCCTGTCCCTGAAGCTTCAAAGAGGCCCTCAGAAGCCCGTGCTTTGTGTGGTGTGGTGGAGGCAGCATTGTTCTCCTCACCACTCACTCAGCTCACACCCAACCATCAAACTACACAGCTTTCATCTGGGTCTTCAGGATACAAGGCTAATGCGACTGTGCTGAGGGCATGCATGCGAGTGTCCATCCACAGACATCTCCCACCAACTTTTCAGCATCTGCCTGACATTGATCAAGGCTGGCAGAAGATCAGAGACCTTGACACCACCAGATTTCTGCAAGTTGCCAGGAAAACAAGCACCTGGTCTGAGGGGAGAGAGACCTAATTACTGTCCCCACACAGAAAGCTTCCTGGCTCACCCTTGGACTCCAAAGGATCCAGCATGAGTCACACCAAAAGAAGCCAGGCTCTGCCAGCCCTACAACCTGTTGAAGCACCACAGCAGAGCAGCAGGAGCCATCATGAGCCTCCAATGAAGGACCCTGCTTCCCCTGTGTTCCACAGCTCTCTGCCTTCAGGAAGGGGCTTAAACTACTCTTGGTCCCCACAGTTGTCTCACACAGCTTCATAAAAGAGCAATTACTCCAGGCAGAGATCAACACCACATTTCCAACCTGTATCATCTCTGCAACATAGGACTTCTGCAACCTTAACATGCAAGCCAGAGCATTGACAGTTCAACACCATACCTCTTACGGAGCACAAGGAACCCCTGGCTTTGCTGAAGTCAGCAAAAGCTTCTGTTCCAGAAGAAATCAGAGCTGTAAAAGGCACATCTGTTAGGGAGGAACTAGTACAAAAAAAAAAAACCAAGGATGAGAAAAAGGATTTTAACAAGAAGCTTTCCTGCAGACATCACTTAGAGACAGAAAGGAAAAGAAATCATTTTCCTTGAAATCAGCTACAAAGATAATTTGCTGGGAGATCATCCCACTCACACCCCGTGATCCCACAAATACTACCAAGTCTCTTCAAGTCCTCATCTTCCTCCTGATCTCAGACTTGCATCCTGTTTCTGTACGGATCAAGAGCATTACAACCATCAGAAGACTGCTAAGGGTGGAAGTTGTCTTCCTTCAAATATCTCCTTGTCATTCAGCTTCAGAGGACCTATTCAGCAGAATTAACCTTACCAAGTAAAACACCACTCTGGAAGTTTTTTCTTCATAAATGTATCTACATAAATATACCCACATTTATGCTTGTAAATGTAGAGTGTATATAAATTTAGGTTTATGAATGTATCTACACTTATGTTTATAAACGTGTGGACAGAAAGACCACAGCACCACGTGTCCCAACGCAACAGAAAGGGCCAGTTGCTCCACCTCTGTGTGCCACGAGTAGCAACATTCTCCCAGATACCAGAAAACTACTCTTTTGAGCTACAAATTACAGAGGTAAACTTCAGCTATTTTTAATAAAACACAGTGAACGCTGCTTCTGGCAAGCGCCCTACAAAGGCTAATATTTAAACAACAGCAGCAATAAAAGGTATTCGTTCTATGCTGTGGAAAAGATTTACATTAAGATAAAGAAAGTTATTTTTCTTTTTTCTTTTTTTTTTTTTGTCTTTAGGGAGAGCTGTGGTTTAAGGCAACTCATCACCAGTAGTGGCTGTGTTTTTTAGTGGTCTGCGTAGCTGCTGCTTGGGCACATAAACCTAAGAACCAGCACAAAGCAGATGACTTTAATCCCTCCTGGCTGCCCTAGCTGTTGATCCCCCCTTTTTGTTGGTTTGTTGTTTGTTTGGGGTTTTTGTTTTTGGTTTTTTTTGTTGGTTTTT
>JAAGNO010005581.1:13536-27441 GCA_033439905.1 Ceryle rudis | reverse complement strand
ACGCAGCAGTTACCAGAACAGCCACTCACTGCCAGTGCGAGGCTCAGGCAATCCCCAGAGCCCGCGACCTGAACAGCCGCGTGTTTCCGTGGGAGCTCTGTCTGGGCTCCCGCAGCCATTGTGACGAGTACTGAGATCGCCGCCTAGTGCCGCGCCCTGCCCGCGCGTTCCAGCGGGAAAGCCGCTGCCTCGCTCTCTGGCGGCTGAGGGGCGACTCCCCTTTCGCAGCCTTTAAAAAGCCCGCGGTTGTTCCAGTAACGCTTCCAGCTATGTCACGCCCTCAGCCTTGCTCACGGGAGAGCTGCCGGCTCCTTACCGCTCTTTTTAGGAGAACCCTGGCTCTGGGAACCCCTTTTGTGACTTAACCTAGCGCTCGGCCAGAGGACTTACCGCTGCTCTTGCCGCTGCTTCGCTCTCTGGCGACGGAGATCTCTTCTGCCTGCTATTTAATTCATACTGTTGGAAAGGAAAGAACATTTGGTATATATTTTTTCACAAACATCACTTCATGCAAATTCAACCTAACTCTAAAACATGCTAGGGGAAACAGCACGGAAAGTAACAATCAAAATGGTCACTTCGATTAACATATGCTCTATCATAATATTGCGATTTTATTTATAACAGAAGACAAAGAAGCCCTTCTCTTCCTCCTCCTGCATCAGGTATTTGTTGCAGAGAGCTTGGCAGGATGATTCTTCCTGGCATAAAATCAGACAAATATCCCAAACTATGATGACAGTCCCAATTTAGCCTTTATTTTACCAGAAGGTGCATTGACATGACATACATGGGGATGGGCTGTGTTCTCCTGGACTTGGTAGGTGAGGTGCACTGAGCTGATCCACCCTCTGCCACTTGCATGTGCTGGTACTAAATGGTACTCTGGTGGCAGCCAGGAACAGGCTTTCCTTTCCATTTAAAGGGCTGAGCTTGAAAAGGGTGGAGACTATACTCTTCAGAATAAATTTGGCATTTGCTCACTAATTCTGTTCTTGACTTGCAGAATCTCCCTGCTGGGATTTATCTGAAGGTCTTAAGTGTATTTTCTGAGTGTGTGTGTGTGGGGGGGTATTTTATGTTTTTTGTGCCCACGTGTTCATGCTAATTTTGACATAATATATGACTGTCTCTGGGATACAGAAAGATCCATTTTAGCAAGGCTTTTCTTTCAAACAGCTTAAAACCCAACAACTCTGGGTCTATATCAGTTAAAGGGAAGTGCTACTCCCACTCCAAAAGTTTTTCTGCTCCTTCATATTTCATTCTGGACATTTCTTTCCTTTGTACTAGAATACATATCAGCTTTTCATCATTATATTCTTGCACACAAAAAAAAAATATTTTAAGCGTTATGAAAGAAATTACGAAGTTGTGCTCAGCACTACATATATAGCTGAACATCATATGAGCCAGAACAAAAATCATCGAGTTTTTTATTGGACTCATCTGCATTTTGACCTATGAGGATCTCAATCTGATATTACAAAAATTATTAATATTTAGAATTGTTTCTGTAGGTGAACAGTGTTAGGTTCAGTGTTGCACACACAATTTCACTCCACTGCTGTGTTATAAAGTCATCAATATCTCAGAGAAGAAAATACAAGATATTCTGCCTTTCAGTTCATGTTAGCTGCTTAGGCAGGTAAAAACATGGGTCAATACATGGACAGAGAAGTTAAACACATATAGGTATATTAAAGCCACTGAATAAAACATCTGGGCAGGAGGGGCTAGTGGGGAAACTAAGCAAGACTAGCTAGGAAAACTACCTCTCACTGGCAATTTCTCTTAACAGAAAAGGTCCCTGAGCTGAACAGAGTGAAGCTGCAAACATAAGTAAGAAGAGTCAGATTCAGAGCAACTTCATAACAACATTATACCCATTATTATTTAGCAAGAGCTATTCTATGTGTCTTGCTGACTCACAAACATTGTTGGCTCATTTGTTTACTGAGATAATGAAGCAGGATGTATGCTCTAAACTGAGCACTGCTCACACCTCAATGATAGGAAGAGCACAGCCTAGGGAAAAAGTTTGAATTAATCTCTCTATATCTATTTTTTTTTCCCCACATGATTGTTAATAAAGCTAAATCTTACAAAGGGAGAAAATGTCTTACCTTATATTGAACCAGATATTTTTCAGTATAATATAATACAGTTATACCTTACTGCAGTTTTGACAGCTAAGATATCTGGTTTAAGCTTGATAAATTTAGAATACAAGTTGAGGAAACAAAATGAGCAGATTCAGCAAACAAGAATCTAGAACATAACCACTATGGACTTGGGTATACTGAGATAACTAGGAAGTTATAGATATGGAAGTCCAAAGGCTCTTCTTATCCTTTCTGGTATACACACACAGAGTACCTTATTCAATTATTTATTTCTCTGGCAATTCTCTTCTACTTCTTTATTCCTTCTACAGCCCCTCTCTTGCCTTTTCCTTTAGCTTTAGCTTCCTCTGTTTTGGTTCACTCTTAAGCTAATGACTGTAGGTACACCTATGCTGCATAAATAGCCAAGCAATTTTGAAAAAATTAACTCATTTATTAGGATGCTCAGCCCACCACAGCACACGATTCAGCAGGATTTAACTCACTGTAGAAATTGCTCATCAGATCCTCAGCATTTTGCAGTTAGCAAATAATAAGTTGCAACAGTTGATGCTATAGAATTGATGCCAGCTTTTCAGTGTTTAGACAATTGAAAGACCTGTCGAGAAGCAGGGTTGAAAGAGACTTAAAAGCAGCAAAGGGCAGAAAAATAGTAACAACTAATAAGTCATTTAATGTCTTTAATAATAAAAATCATTTTAGTAGAATTTCCTCAGATTCATTCCCTCCAATGTGTGAACATTTTGTTAAAAGAGTTGACTGTTTTTTTTAATGATAAAAACTGACGGACTTGTTTATAGCAAACAATTTATGAATATTACTCTCATTAATATAGTATTTGTTACTTTAAAGCAAAGAAGGCCACATTCACATAAGTCTTTCTTGAGAACTGGCAATGTGGTGTAATTTTATTGTGCAAAAAACATGAAAACAACTAGAAATTTAATTGAGACCAATGATATGTGTCCCTCTGCATTGAGACAAAAAACTAAAGGTAATACCTTAAAAAGCTCATATTTGCTTAGCTTGGCCTGGGTAAAGTAGGTGCCTAGTGTTATCAGTAAGAGGAACAAATCACTGCAATTGAGCTGTAGATGTTACATTTTCATAAAACACTTTTTGACCCTTGCACATTATTTGGTATAGTCAACCATTTTTATGAGATCAAATAATTCCTGTCAGTCATAAACCTGGATTTTAATCAAAACAGAAAATTATTAAATTTTGGATATTGCCTTTCCTCATTTTCTGATACTTTCTGGGGTTCATTGTAATATCGACAGGGTCAAGTCCACAGCTCAGTTTCAGAACTGATCAACAACAGCTATGACAGCAGTGTCAGCACATAAAGAGGTACCTCTGCAAAAACAGTAAGAACATATGCTAAATACAGGAACAGGCATGTAAGTATGGAACATGTATGTTTTCTTTATATTTTCTGCAAGGCCCATATTCATTTTTTTTCCTAAATTTTTACTTTGTCATTCCTATAGAAAAGGATTAACATTTTTGTCAACAACAAGCAACCTAGATTACAAAAACATGTATAGATTAAAATAAACCCCAAACCTTCAAATTCTTGATTTAATTCTGTCCAGCTACAATTGAGTTCTTATTCTAATCTCCATTCCATCTTTGTGTAACCTCTTAAGTCAAAAGTTCTGCTTTGAGAAATGCTGGACTTTTTGTTTTTTTCTTTTTCCTTTTCCTCTTTTTCTTTTTTTTCTTTTTCCCTTTTCCTTTTTCTTTTTGTCTTTTTCTTTATCTTTCAATTTTATTTTCTCTTTTCTTTTTTTCTGTCACATTTTTCTTTCATCTTGTCTAAGGCCATGCTATATACATTTATTCCTGACCTAGTTCTTTCTCAGTCATCCCTCCACAAGTTGTGGAGGAACTTGGTACAGAGTTAGTGAAATGCAAGCCATGCCAGTGTGATCGATCAGCTTTCTAAAGATCCCAGTGGGGCCAGAACTTAATCTGGAAAATAAAAGTCTGTAGAATCTGATCATTGAACTACTCTTCATACACATTTCTTTGAAAAAGTTAGACAAAGAAACATTACACAACCATCAAAACCAGCTCTGGTGCTGACTCAATTTTCCCCACCTGGTAAACTGATGAGACATATCATTTGATTTTGGCTACAACTGAGCATTCTGTAGATATCATCTTGCTTTAGAGTGGGTATACTTCAGTGCAAACCTTTTAACATCCTTTCAAAAATCATCTTGACCTTCCCTATCTTTTTCCAAGTTATTCCAATTCCAAAGCTATCAGAATTCATTTTTCAATAGGTACACAGGTATAAATTTACCTCTGACTGGTGATTCTTTGATTTATCGAATAAAATGGGGTAACTAATCCATCATATAGCCAGGGAAGCTGTGATATGTGTAACTATGTTTTCACTCTTCTAGCTCCTAAAGGATTTATAATATCTAGTAAAGAAATAGCTACTTTGTTGCAAAGATGATCCAGCAGAAGATACATTGGATGTGACAGAGGTCAAATAATCTCCATATTCTCCTATTTTATTCAGATGTCAATGACATTTGGTTTCATAAACATGACTCCTTTGTCTGTTGTGGAAATATTCCTATTTAGATCACTACACAGAGGATTAGAAATAGCAATGTCAAAATACTTGATATTTTTAAATAATAGAATAATCAGAATATTTAAGAATACAATTTTGAAATTCCCTTTAATTAACACACAGCTAATACAATCAGTTTAGTTTGTATAAACAGTATTTGTGTTTTTCAGACCAAGAGTTTTTACAGCAACCAAAATCCTCACAAAGTGAACAGAAAGATCCTTCAAAAGGACCATTTTCCATATAAGTTGCACCTGTACAGGTCTGGTTCTTGCTGACATAGCCATGTCATTCTAATAATTATTGCTTATATCAGTATGGATCTGAATTTTAAAATTCTTGCATTATTACAAGAAAAAATAAAATTCTTGACTTATTGCATTTACTGAGCTGGGTTTTTTTCTTATACTACTTAGTCCTGTTGACAATTACGTTAATATTTTACTAGGGCTTAAAATTCAACATGATTTACAATGTACAGACTTCGGTCTTGACTGCCTCAGTAGGATTGCTACAACTTCTGTTGCCTCAGTTTGCTTGCATATCACCAACATCCTGTAGGCAGGTACAAGGGAAAAAAAACCCTCATTGAGCCGTGCCTTCTACTTCCACTTTCACCACTCTCTACTCTGACATGGACTGTACCCGCCGCAAGCAAGGCAGCAACTGAAAAGCATCAGGGAACCACATTGCATTAGATCCTTCCAGCTGTGAGTGACTGACTCAGTCCCTGATATGGAATCATTTTCTAGAATTGGGATGATTTTGAAAAAAACCCAATGGAATATACATAAAAATTCCAGCAGCAAGCTGTTTTAAATTTCTTTATATGCTTGTGATTTTTCACAGCTTCTGTGTACAAATATATTGGAATCATTGGCATTAAGATTTCAAGGAGTTCTTTAGAGAAAAATTCTGTGGGCAACTGAGCACGTAAAATTTCCAGCGACTTCACAATCCCTGTGCTATTGATTGAGATTTGATTTGTAATTTCATTGTAATGTCATGGCTTTCTTTTATACTTCTTAAACTTTCCACTATACAGAAGGCAGACTTTTTATATACTAGGAGTTTTTCTGTTAGGAAAATCCAGGCTTTCCTACAGATCTTTACAGATACTTTTTGTTTTAATAAGGATTTATTTACTAGCCTTTCGGAGTTAAAATATGTTCCTGTTATTAAATGCACTGCACATAAATACATATAAAACAAATATAGGATACAGATAGATATACACATCCAGGTAAATACATCTTTACTTTAATAACTACTGGTAATGTTCCCTAGAGAAACTGTATGTACTACAGTAAAACTTGCATTCCTGTAGTATTGCCAGCAGTATTGTTTCCTTACCTGCTAAAGCTACTTAACCAGTTTGACCGGGATCTAGTATCCTGGCTGAAGACTTAACTATTCTATTGAGAGCAGTGCCTTTCCACAGCCAGAAGAGTAAACATTCACACTTTTTCCACTTTTTCCTAGGAGAAGCAGTAACAGTTCATGGAGCTGCCCTTCACAAACCTTGAAGTAGCTTTCATCTTGCTGGCTTTTGTCATTTTCTCCTTGTTTACCCTGGCTTCTATCTACAGTGACACCCATGAAAATAAAGAAGGTAACAATTTAAAATAAATACAGTACTTTACAGGTTTTACTAATATTCTAATTATAGGGTTTTTTTATCTTGCTGGTAGACATACAGTATCTGACATCAGCTTTATGAATACCATGTGAAGGGTGGAGAGCAATCAGTTAAAGCATCAATAAAAATTACAAGCCTAGAAATTGCATTAAAGTATGAGAGCAAGTCCTTTTACAGCCAGATCCACCCTCTCGGACGAAGCCGCACCAGGCAGTTGAGAGAAGCACTGTAAGTAGCTTCCCTGTGAAAAAGTGGCTGTTCTCTGAGGGGAGGCTTTTCTCCTAGCAGCAGTTCTGCTTCGTGGTCTGAGGAATTATAAGTTGCTTAGGCTGGCAGAACTGAGGATATTTTTGTAATCAGTGTAAATGTTTGGGTTTATCAGGCTGAGGCCAAGTTCTTTGCTCCCTTAAAAAATGCCGTTAAAAGCACAGGAGGTGTCTTTCTCCTGTTCAAAAAGTTTTGAATTGGGGGGGAACACTAAATTAAAAAAAAAAAAAAAAAAATCAACCCGATCCCCTGCTAGTTCTACAAAGGAGATTTAACATAACCTTACACCATCAGCAGAGAATTCCAGTGTTAAAGGCATAGTGCTGTCACAGTCACCATCATGACATCTAATCCACTGCTGGAAAAATCCTCACTGGGGCCGCTGGAGTGGAGCAGAGCAGGGAGCTCGGGCCATCCCCACCAACAAAGCTGTTCCTCTCTTCTTCCCAACCTCCCACGGAATCACCCTTGCATCAACAAGCTTTCTTGTACTAGAGAAGGGGAAGGAAAAGAGGGAGGGAGAAAGTGACTGAAATAATTCCTGGGGCACACAGCAGTATAGCTGTTGGTTTCTGCCGTATCAGACAGCAACGAATCCTGCGTTCACTTGACTTTTGTCTAAAAGAAAAAAAAGTACTCTATGGCCATGTTGCTGAGCAATCCTAATGGGGTGTTCTTAACATAAGTGTCACCTTGTAAAACTTCAGGTTGCCTAATAATTTGTAAAACAATAGTGATCAGTATGAAAGGTAAATAAGTGTCACAGCATTTGCTGTTTGCATGCCAATTAGGTTTCTTTCTTGGTCTTCTGCACCCTTGGATTTTACAACATTTCTACACAGAGGAGGAAAACAATGAGCATTTCTGCAGATAAAGTGTGGTTGCCATGAGAACTGACCTCATTCAAACAGCTTGGACACAAGCAGTTTTTCTTGGGAGAAGTCCATTGTAGTGACATGGCAGGAACAGCAACTCCTCACACTCTAACGAGCATGGGGGAAGCATGTGCTACAAGGCAGGCGGTCCTTATGGCAACAAATAAATTTTGCCCAGGCCTGAACATGACAATGAGACACTGTTTCACCTGTTTATAACTGAGATGTGTCTTACGAGATTAAAACAGGAAGTTAATGGAATCATATTGATTTTACACTTATGCCTGCAGGTGTGCAAAGGCAGAGTTCGGTGTCTTTCCTTGCCTTCAGCTTTCACAGTGTCATGGTTTAGGGTCAGGGTGAACCCTTAGACCTATATCAGACACTCTCTATTAACTCCCCTCCCTCCCCAAAGGGGAAGAGAAAGGGAATAAGGGAGAGGAACTTATAAATTAGAAAAGGAAACTAGAACAGTTTGAATGAAAATTATAATAATAATATGAAATACATACAAATATATACAAAACCAATATCAAAACCAACCCCCCTGATGGTAATTACATCACTGTCACCACTGATGCTGTGGAGCAGGCACTGGGAGAGTCCCGGACTGGGCCCAGAAGCAGACAGGAGATGTGTTCAGGAGCTGGATTCTGGTACCGGATTCAGGAACACAGAGAAGGCAAAATGGACAGAGCCCTCCTGAAATGTAAAGAAACCGGAAGAGGACCTGAGCTGAGCCAAACAAAAGCCAGCAAAGTGGGCCTAGAGGGCCATGACCCTCCTGATCTCTCAACTTTATACCAAACAGGATGCATCTGGGCTGGAATACCTCACTGGTCAGTTTGGGGTCACCTGTCCTGTCTGCTTCTCCCTGCAGGTGCAGCCTTTTATTTTCTGAACCCCAATGTGGTACAAAAGATCCAGCAGTGGCCTTGGTCTGCACACCCATCCTTGGCACTGACTCTAAACATGGGGTGTTATCGCTGCTGGAAGCAGACACTGCCTTGGAAAACAGGCTGCTAACTTCAGACAGTGCAGTTAGGTAGAAGAGCTGAGCTGAAAAGTAAAATCACCGAACAGAATCAGTTCTGTTCTCACTCAAACCAGGACACACAGTAACTTACAACAGATATGTAGTATGAGTAGCCCTGATAGCATCTCCTTAGTGTTAAAACTGCATGAGAACTTTTCACTTGTCCTGGCTTTATCACCACAGCTGTGCTGTCAGTTTGCAAAGAGAAAGACAAATATTCTGTTGAGCACCATTTGAGAGCAGTATCCTGATTTAAGAGCTTATAGGTGCCAAATGTCTCATAGACATTCTCACATGAGTACGCATGTGTTCTCTTTACCTAGTCCTCACGTTCCAGGTAAAGAGTATATTCAAAGCATCTTGCATGCAATGACCTTCGACAGAGCTGCTGCAAGAACAAATCACACTTCTTATGCTAGTGCAGTAACCCCTGAATTCAGGCGATGTCCTCCTGCAGTAATGGAGCCTTGTAACCATGTTTATTTCTTTCACCCACAACATTTTTTAAGCTCTGCATTTACAGAAACAACTGGCAAAGCAGAAAATCTAAAACAAATCCTGCTAGCTAAGATACAGTAGCAATGGTGAACAAAACCCTTTTCTTTTCTGTGCTAACATCGATGGGTGTCATGTTAGAAACATCTGTCTTGACTCAAAGCTAACTGAAACAGATGTTTGGGTAAGGAGATGCTTTTCACAGGACTTTCAGCATGCATGTCCCCTCAAACAGGAGTAGAGCACTAGGCTTGTATCCTCTACTAACAGCTGAAAGGGGTATCCCTTGGTATTATCCCTTGATAATACTATATGTTATCTGAACAGAAAAGGAGGGATACAAGTGGATTTTTCTTATACTTCAGTTATTTTGGTTCAGTTATTTATATGAAGATAGTTGTACTTCTGTGGGAAGACGTGTGCTTGTTTTATTTTTCTTGTGGTTGGGAAGCTTGCACATTGTTTGCTTTTCCCACAATATAGAACATGATGTGGATTTTTCAGTTATTTATTTAGATTAAGGAAAATGAGAAATAGAAATATTATCATATTATCATAGAATCATAGAATTGTTTCTGTTGGAAAAAGACCATTCAGATTGAGTGCAACCGCTAAACCATATCCCTAAGCACTTTTTCTACACATCTCTTAAATACTTCCAGGGATGGTGACTCCACCACCTCCCTGGGCAGTATTTCTCAAGCTTTTAAAGGAATTTTTGAGGAAAATTGTCCTATAAAACCAATCTTACCTCATATTACAGTATTGTCTTGTGGTATTGTATAGCAGAGCATGTAGTGTGAAGTAGCAGTTCCTATGACAGCTCAGAAGCCAACACTCAGAGCTGCCATTTCAATGGAGGAAAGGGACTGGGAGAGAGGAATGTGCATGGTAAAGTGTGGCAAACTAGAAATATCAAGTAATGTAGTTAGGAAGTGAGGGGTAGTATACTTACTTTCTATTCAAAGACAGACTTTTCCTCCTGAGAAAAATGAGGGCTTGTTCTGTAAGATTATCCTACATTTGAGAAAATGCCATAATCATAAGTAAGATGATCACATAACACCTTCCTTCAGAAGTCTGTTTCTAACTGAAGAGGATAAGCAGATTGTTTGGAACAACCAACCAGGGTTCCCCAGTTCAGGGGAAAAAAAAAAAAAAAAAAGAAAGAAGAAAGGAAAAACAAGAAAATCTGAGAGCATTAATTCATTAACTGAGTGCCTAGTAAGAAAAATTCCTGTTAACATGCCAACTGAGGAACGTGAAACTTAACTCACAACATTAGATTTAAAATAAGGAATGTACCATTATACTATGCTTAATGGTAGCTTCTGAAAGTACTGCAGAAGCCTACAGAAAATTTGTATGTAAAACTCAATAATATACTCATTGCATGTGCTACAAAACCTTTTTTGCTGGCATTATGTATTGTTCTTTGCATTTAGAGGTCTACAGGCTAGCTATCTGGCACAACCAGAGGAACAGGACACAAATTAGAGCAAAAGCTGACAAGAATGCGAACTGCTTGGAGATAGCTCTGTAGGGGATATGCCGTTCTGAAGAAGGGTGCAGCATGTGTTTCCAGTCGTCCTTTTAGAAGAGACTAAAATCACTGTCATAACTTACATAGAACATAATTTTCATGCTCCAGTGCCACTGTTGCTTTTCTTTATAAGGAATAACAGTGAGAAGGCAGTCTCTGCTTTCTTTTGATTCTTTCTTCTGTGTAGCAGGTAAACTTTTACTGTAGTCCCTTTAACTATTTGACCTGTATCCACCTCAGGAATCAAACTACAGGCCTTTGGAGAAAAGTGCAATGTGCTTTACAGAGTTTTATAATATTGGAACGATTATAGGTTTACTGTAAAAAGGTAAAAGGGAGCAAGACATTCATAGCTTGTGATGCATTTGCTGCCAAAGAGATAAAGTCATTAGAGCAGTTTCAAATAGAGTTCATGCAATAAATCTCCCACTGGAGGGAGTTGTCTAGTCACCATGAGCCACTAGCTGTGCTACTTGGAGAAGAATTATCTTGCAAAGATCAGAAACAACACATGAATTCCTGGAAGCCTTGCTCTCAGCAGTATCTGTTAGAATTGAAATCTCAAGTCTGAAGATTAAAATGCCTGTCTTGCCGTTCATAGCTCTACAGTGTGACAAGCCATTGCAAACACAGGTGCATGCAAGGGAGTTCTATTGACTTAGCAGATTTTTGCCTCAAGGAAATTTGATTTCATATGCATTAATTGAATTTTGGTGGAATAAATTTACTGTTTTGCTCCACTTACACAGCATAAACCAAATGGCAAGACAGCAGGGAAGATACTAGCAAGAAATACTCCTTGTCCCATAAAATTTGTTTCTCCTTATCTATAAATATACATTTTTTTTTTTTTCCAGAAAGAAAAACAACTATGCAGATAGAGGGGAAAAAAAGGGAAAGATTGTGTATACTAAACCACTATTTTTAACAGTTACTTACATTAAATTCTTCAAGATGCCTTTTTTCATACAGGCACTCCAATGCCTTTTTCCTCCTCACCAGTACAAAGTCTGTAACTCTGCCACTAACATGGAAATCTGTATTCATTAAAAGTGAGTTGTGGGATTCACATGATCAAAACTGTTATTTCAAAAACCTCTAGTTACGGTAAAGTAAAAACCATCATTCTGTGAAAGGTGGCTGTATTAAATTGACTGTGTCAAACACCATATTTGAGTTGTTCAATTACCTTTTCCAGACTGATGACTCAGAATATCCTGAATTCAATGCCTACCTACCTATACAGGAGAGATGGTGCCTGGGAGGTTAGTCAGTAAGAAACATGAGTTACAAACACAGCTCTGAACTTCAGTGTCTCTCCGGTCTTGGCACTTACTGTGTGCTTGGGTAGATGAAGGACTGAGCCTTTATTGAGCACGCAGGTAGAAAAGCAACAGCTCTTTTTCTATCGTAGCCTTACCATATACTGAACAATGCAGCGTGTCAGGTGGAGCTGTTCTTCAGGGCAGATCTTAAATTCAGAGTGGAGATCATTCAGTCTACATCTTAGGAGCCTTCTACAGAATCAGAACTTAAATAGAAGACAGAGATGCTGCCTAGCTTTCATGGGCAGCAACAAGAAACAAGGTGCCTTTGTTTTATCCTTTACACCATAAACAATACTAAAGGGTATAGAAGCATGGCAGCAATACAGAGTTTCATCATATACATCTGGCTAACTGCATTTCAGTTTGCTTACATGGGGTGATGAAAAAACAAAACAAAACAAAACAAAAAAAAACCAACCAAAACCAACCAAACAAAAAAACCCAACAAAAAAAAAAAAACGAGAGGAACACAAAAATGAAACTGCATATTTTTAAAACTTTGACCCTTGATGCTTAATAGTGACCATAAAAGTTGAGGTTGTCTGAGCTGATCACTTTATAGATTCCACTGTAAACTTCTGTAATGATTGGAGTACTAACACACTGAGCAGTGATAAGCGCAAATAGTAAGTGCACTTAAGAGCTTGTTATTCTCTGAATTAAGATACTTTTAATCTGTTGTATATTAGGAAAGTTTAATATTCACATGATTTCTCTAAAGATATTTTCTTTTGATTACAAACTGCTAGTAAGCCTTGTGAGGCCATAGAGTCACATGGAAAATTGCAAGCACACAAGTCTGCAGACAAAACCCCTTTCATTTCACTTTCTTATAGAAGTAAAGGCTCAGGCATGCCCAGTGATCACATATTTACAAAGAACAGATTATTTCTAGAAAAGTTGCATCAGTTAAAACTTCCAAAACCCAACCAAAAGGAATAATGAATGTTGTACATCAGCTACTACATTAGGGTAAGGGCCAAGTCCTGAGCATCGTAAGAAAGAAAGAGAGTAACATGGTTTTGCAGTAGTCAGTAAATCTCATTACACTTGAGAACAAAATACTGAGGCAAAGGAAAGTCACAATTATCTAATATGGATTTTCTTAACCAATTCCTAGGAATTCCTAAATAATGTTTAAATAAAAACTTTTGTGTTACATGATAAGGTTTTCCACTCATTTCCATACCAGCTTTATCAATCCTCACCTGCATGTTACCTACAAAGTATAATTTCAGGAATAAAGAGACCTGGCTATGCACTTGTTCTTATTAGGGAAAATCAAAGCACATAACAACAGTGTTAGATCTGCGGAAGGAAACCTGGGGAATTAATGTTTAGCCTTTCCTTAGTCACAAAGGGACCCTTTTCACCACCTGGGTGACAACACTTACTGATCTGCATTCATTTGATAGTTGAGATCGATTTTGTTCCATGCGGAGCAGCAGTAGCACAATTCACATGCTTGATGCATTCCACCCTAGAGATTAATATTTTCAAAAACTATAATCAGGTTTTTGGTTGTTTTTTTTTTTCAAATTTGCCCCATAGAGTGGTATAATTATGTCAAAGAGCATGAGATTACATAGTTGCTTAATGACTTTTCTCTGCTGTTCTCAGTTTGCTTTCAGGTCTTATTAAAGATTGGTCATTACTTAGAATAATGCAATTAGTATTTTTTAGGCTTTGCTATGATCATCACCTTTCTTTATCTGCTCTGTTTCCTCTGTATTATTTGGTTTTGCCCTGTGTGAAAGCTCTTTAAAATACTTTAAATACCTCCCAAATAAGAGGCCAAGGCTATACCTGTATTATAAAATATTCAGAAGTATCCTACTTACTTCAGTAGAGAGACAATAGTAAAATTTTGGATAAATTAATAAAAAACAATTTGGAATTTTGGAATTTATATTCCTTGCTTTAAAATCAACCATAAGTGTGAGCTCCATACCACTCCTGTTTGATAATGTAGTGGTAAAATATATAAATGTAATATAATA
>JAAGNO010005580.1:53349-63372 GCA_033439905.1 Ceryle rudis | reverse complement strand
ACAGGGTGCAAACTCCCGCTGCCGCCGCCGTCGATGCAGCTGCCGGCAGCCGGGGATCCTCGGCGGAGACCGACCGGCTCTCCGGTCCGCCAGCTGTCGTCCTGCGGTACCGCGTGAGGTTCTGGGGCACCCGGCCGTGGACATGGGCACCGCTGGTAGCCCCTGGGCACCGGGCAGTGGTCTCAGGACACCCAATAACGGTCCTGGGACACTTAACAATGGTCCTGGGACAGCCAGCAATGACATTAGGGTACCCGGCCTCGGATCTGGGGCATCACTGATGGCCCTGTGACACTGGGCAATAGCCCCGGGATACCTGGCCATGGACCTGAGGCATCACTGATGGCCTCAGGACCCCCAGTAATGGTCCTGAGACGCCCAGTAATGACATTAAGACACCTGGTCGTGGTCCTGGGGTACAACTGATGGTCCTGGGATATCCAGCAATAGGCCCAGGACATTCAGCAATGGCTCCGAGACATCTTGCAAAGGCCCCAAGACACTCATCACTGGCCCAGGGCATCCAGAAATAGTCCAGGGACTCTCACACATGTTCCTCAAACACCCAGCAATGGCCCCAAGACAACCAACAATAGTTCAGGGAACCCAGCCACGGTCATGGAACACCCAGTAATGAACCTGGGACACCTAGCACCCAGGAGAGCAAGAGCTGACCCCCCTCAGCCCCCAGCCCACCAGGCAGCAGAGGGGTCTGTTGGGGTGAGCGCTGGATGCCCCCCAGACATTGCATGGGCAGAGGCAGAGCTAGTAAGAGGTGATGGACACAGATGGGTGGACGTGAAGAGAGGGGAAGTCATCAAGGGCAGCACAATAATCAGTGCTAGCAGGAGTCAGCAGCCCAGTCAGTTAATGAGTAATTAAGTAGTTTTGCACATGTTTGTGAGCGGTTCCTCTATTGCATGTAGGAGGAGCTGGAAAGAGATATGGAGATGCCTGAAAATAAAAAATGGGAGAGAAAAAAAGCCATCCCCATCAGGGCACCAGGAGAAGTAGCTGCAGAGTGGATGGGGTCCAGTCCACAGAGCTGCACTTTCAGCCTCATTTATGATTTCGGGATCTGTACAACTCAAACTTTGTTTAGGGAAGGCCAGAGGGAGAGGTAATTCCTTATTTCACCAATAGATAGAGCTGAGCAAATGAAGCCTGGGCTCTGGGCCCAGTGTGGGAAGTGGAGCTGTAGACCAGACACGCAGGCAGCAGCCAGTTGCCTCCACGCAGGGCGGGCAGGGAAGGTAGCAGCACCTCTAAGAACAATAGGCCATGGGGTGGGAGCTGGGGACAGACCATCTGCCAGAATGTGTCCATTGTGTCCCCAACTGCCTTCACACTCTGGGGGTGACCCAGGGACCAAGGCATTGCTCAATCCAAACTTCTGACCCAGCCAAACAGTGATCACCTGGTTGCAGGCTGGGGGTGCCCAGTACTGGCCCCACATCAGCCCCAGGCCAGACACTGGGATAAAGGGCTCTCCAGGTACAGCTGTGTATCACAGTAATCCCAGGGACGATTAGCTCCCCTTCCAGCCTGGATGCAGTTAAGGGTGACTAAAGAAAACAGTTCCCACGTTCAACAAATGGGAGACAAACACACTTTGGTTAGACACATACATTCCTAGAGTAAGAAGGCAGTAAAAATGAAGATAAAGTAAAAAAGAACAGATTAGCAGAAAAGTGGAACTCTCTCTTTAAAAGGTAAGGCATTAATTTCCTTAATGTTCCAAGACACAGAAGGATCTTGAGGACAGGGGATCTTCAAGAGCCCAGAAGCTGTGGAGGAAAGCAAGGATTTCCCAAAAGTGGCTACATGAGCTGCGTTAACTTCGGGAACAAGGATACTGGTACTCGTTCTTGTTTTCCAGGATTGCCACTCCACCACCACCTTCACTGAAATAAATTAAATCCTGAGTCCTATTCATTTCTCTGAGCCCACAGTACTGCAGCAGAACTGCATGGTCAAGTGGTGGTTGGATTTGCTGTTCACAAAATAGCTTTTATCCAACTGCTGAAAGGATGCCTTGGGCAAGGAAACCCAAGAAGATTTCTTGCTTGGTTTATGATTTGTTTGATGCAGACATGGTCAAAGGTGAGACACATTGTCGCAACCAGTAATCTAACCTTTTGAACATATTTAATTAGCAATGACATTGCTGGAGGAGCCACCCAGAAACTTGCTGCCAGGCCCAGACCATGGCAGCGGGGACTGTGATGGAGGAGTGAAGTCAGTGAAGCCCTGGAGCCAGGCTGAAACATGCCTGCCCCACTGCCCCAGCCCTGACTCACCTCCCCTCTCCCTCTCACTCAGGGCTCAGCTCAGCACCAGTCAACCCACTTCACTTTCCCCTTTTTTATTGCTTGCTCTCCCTTCCCCTCTTCTTGCTCAGCCTCTCTGCTGCACCCCAGCTAAAGGATTAGAAACATCAGCCAAAGCCATTCTCCCTCCCTTTGCCTTCTTCCAATAAAATAAAATTAAATGAAACAGGAAGAGAGATTTAAAAGTCTTAGATCATTCCATAGGGCCAGGTTAGGACTTGGGGGTCTTGAAGCAGTTCCAAGAAGGGCTGTTGCAGGAAGCACGCAGTTGGCTCATGCCCAGGAAGTGCTGGCTCTGCCCCACTACTTTCCTCTGCCTGCCATGCTCCAGCCTGCACCAGATACTCCAGCCCTCCCAGCCTGGGGTGGATAAGCAAAGTCCCACTTTCTACAGAGTTTAACGTACCCATGATGCCTGAGACACTTTAAGGAAAGCTTGTGTGAGCAACTTTACCAGCAGCCTGAAGGGGAAGGGAAGGTCTGTTGATGCGTGGCCATGAGCAGGAATGGAGGGACAGGTCCTGCCGGTGCACCTACACTCACAAGAATATGTAGCTGCACCCTTAGAGAATGTCTCCACATAAAAGGCATTCTGCATCACTGGAGGGAGAGTTCTGTTTTGATGGCTTGGGGGTGCCCCGGTGCAAGTGCAGTGCTCAGAGGGAGGGTACAGACACTATTGCACCACGCGCAGTCCGGAGAGGTTGGAGCTGCATACTCACAGTGGCACCAGCCCAGTTGCTCAAGTGCTATGTGTGGGAGACCAACCTGGCAGCTATTGTGTTTCACTCCTGATGAATGCTGGCATGGCCAGGCTGGGCAGACGTCTGGCAGGCCAGATCTTGCACCCAGCTGTGAGCAGCCATGGCAGAGGGAGGACAGGGTCTGTCTCAAACACTGCAAGAGCAAACCCACCTGTCCAGGAAGCACCCCAAGGTCTCAGACCTTGGACAGACAGTGCCACATGCTCCTGAGGCTCTGCGAGGAGCAGGCAGGGCTGGGGAGAGCTGCCCCTCAGGGTTGGCAGCTGGGCCTTTCACAGGAGTTGACCCCAGAGCAGGCAGCCAGGTAACAGCACTGCTGTGGGGCACATAATCCTCACTTTTGGGGTTTGAAACAGTCATTAAAGGACTGCTCCACTCTGACTGTACATCTCTTGTTGTTACTTTATGCAGAGGCTCGACGTGGACTATCTAATCTGGGAGAACAATCTTTGTTCTGCCACTTCAGCAAAGGATAGATTTTAGCAAAGATGTCACAGCCCTCACTAGTGTTTTGCAGTCTTTGTCATGAGTCTCTGGAGCTTCTGGCACCTTCAGCCCTAATGGTAGAGACTTCCTAGAATAGACTCCATCCTGTGATTAGGAAAATGCCTCCATTTGTAAAGGTGAGGACAGTCAGCATCACACTCTGTCAGCCCTCCAGCTGCTCAGCAATGTGGTTTGCTTTGGATCTTCCCTGGAGTTTCTGCTGCCAGATGGTTTGTGAGAGAAGTGGGAACCTGAGCTGTGTTGCTCAGAGAGAGATGGACACTTGGGGTGGACTGGATGCTGACCAGCGCTCAGCTTTGCAAAAGCAATATACTCCCTCTGTTTTTTACTAAAAAATCTCTTTGCAGCACAGAGCTTGCTCCAGCTCCATTTAAAGCCAACATAGTGGCATGACTGGCTTTAAGCAGGAGAAGGACACAGAAGATGCATGAGTAGTAGGAATGTAAATGTTTTCTACATGTCTACCCACAGACACAGAGTATGGAATAACTACTAACTCAGCATCTCGTTTACTGTGTGACAGATTATTGATGCAGCAGGTTTTCAGAAAGACACAACAGGGTGTGTACTTAATTTGGCAATAAGAGCACACCTAAGCGACCCTGGCATTTTTGGCCACCCACGGGTGCTGTTATATTATCTCATATCGATGTGTCGGCAGTAACCAAAGGCAGATATTTGTTTATTAAGAATTCTGTAAGGTCCTCCTTGCAAGCAGGATTTTTGTAGACTAGTTCTTGGATTATGCCACCCACTACACTTTCTAACAAGGCTATTAGGGCTCTGATCTTCATAGCACCCATACACATGCCTAACCATAGGGATGGCTCATTCTACCACAGTCAACAGATATGCCATAGGTCCCAAAAGGAGGCAATATCAACGGAAATGCTTTTGTGGAGCTCTATGTTCACTTGGAAGGTGGCTGTCATCAGAAAAGTAGGCTAAAATATTAAGCTTGTCATGGAACTTTGCAGAGATTCAATTGATTTTATTGCCTCTGTGTAAGCCCACCTCAGAAGGCTTATGATCTATCCCGGTCAAAGTGGACTTGCGCAAAGACTCATAAAATGCCTTTGAGCTCTAAATATTCTGTCAAGAAAATACATCATGCTGTACTTTCCAAAATTTCCCAAGGAAGGAAACTTCAGCAGACAAGCAAGAAAAATATTGTGTAATTTTGTCTAAGTAATTTATCCAGATTTTCAAATACCACTTTAAAAAAGTCCCTCACAGAAATCCATGACGATGGCTGGACTAAAATACTGCCAGCAGTCCAAACTGTCTGGGAGAAATGAACAGGCCATTTTCATTAGGAGATCAAGATGGGGATTCCAGGAAATTCTCCACTGAGGCCAGCCTTGTTGTGGATGGTGTGGAAGAGAGCTGCTTTTCCCTGGTCTGCAAGGGACTGAAGGGATGTCAGGCAAAACCAGAAGAAAGGGCAGTGCAGGAAGAGGTGAAACCCTGCCTAACACGTGCCCAGAAGTGGAAGAAACATCTGGACTATTCAGACACACAGCTGAGTTTCAAAACTGAACAGCAGAGGCAAGGAAGTCGGATGAAATCCTGCCTCTATTGAAGCCACCTGTAAAAAGACTTCAGGACTTCACACCATGTAGAAATGTGACTGCCTTCCACAAATCTGGGGACAAGGACAACCAGGAATAAAAGAACATTTCAGAGGAAATTGCTTTCTATTAACTCATAATTACATAATGCAAAATTAACTTGCAAAGGCCAACAGCTTAATTGGATTCCCGAGTGGGGAAGACAGTTGTGTGGTGAATAAGAACCTTCCACAGCAGCATTAAATATGGTGTTTCAAATACAGAATATAAATTCTTCTGCTGTGCAGCAAAAAAATGCCCATTACCTTCAACAGCTACAACCAAGGGGATTTTAACCATTTCCACTCAATCACTGACCAGTGCCAAACTACCCAGGTGATCCTACAAAACGGCTCCATTCTGGATGCCTCCTTACACTTCCAGCCACAAAGCAGAATCCTGATTAATTCTGTGAATATATTTGGATATTTTGCTTAAGTAAAGTTTAAAGGCTTCCAGCCATCTTAATCTTCTTCTGAGTTTGGATTTTGATTAACTGGAATAAATATTTAATTAGAAAGGCAAAGAGCTGAACATCTTGACCACCGAGGCCTTGCCTCTGTAGTCATTGCCCTTTCATGTACAAGGAAAGGGCTTGTAGAACTTTCTTACAACTTGTTCAGCCTTTCATTTTTTCTTAAAATCAAGGTCAGGCTCTGTTTTGGGGTTTGTTGCTCAGAAGCAGTGAGATGAACATTGCACAGTGATTCCTGCTTATCTTGGTCTGATGAAGGGAGGGGAGGCTTGCTTTGCCCAGCTAACAGGAGATTGGGCATTTGTTTTCCAGGTCCCCGTGTCACTCATGTCCCCATGAAGACCATAGGGCTGGAAAGCTGGCCCTGCTGTGCCACGCTTGCCTGCCTGCTGCTGTCTGGCTCCTGCAGAAATCCCCAAGCAGCGACTGCCTGGCTAAATGTTTACTGTGATGACCTGTAATGTAGCTGCAGGAAGAGCTCCTGGTCATGGCTACTGCACAGCTCTGTGGGTGCTGCCAGCCACAGTGTGGTGGGTGCCAGGAAGGACCTTACTCTGGATGTTTTCCTCCGGTGTAAAGCAGTGATGCGGTGCTGACATGAGCCAGGTAACATCAAAACACTGCATGCCGATCTGCACATCAGTGATGCTGCTGGGTAAGAGAGGTGCCCGTTTTGGCCATGCTCCCTTTCTCCTCCCCAAAACCTGCAATTCAACAGAGCACTCAAATACCTGCTTAAAAGGCACCAACTTCAGCAGGACTTAGGGACGTGCTGAATCAAGGCTTACAAAACAGCTCAGCCCGTGAAAGCAACCCGCTAGAACCATCAACACCACCCTTTCAGGCTCCCTCTCCTCTTGGCTTAAATGCCACCTGCTTTTGGCACTGGCACCATTTATTTTTTCCTGAAGTAGCAATTGCACCTTTACTATATTTTATTCCGAGGAAATCCTAATCATTTGCTTTCATGCCTGATTTTGTTCCTGTTTGCATTGGGACTCCTGATGTCGCTCTATAAATATCCGACTTTGAAGTCTTTGCAGAAGCAAGCACGACTGAGAGCAGAAAAAGGTGAAGTCAAGGTAAACAGACCTTTACCAGCTCTAAAAACAGCTGCTGCTTTTGCTGCTGCAACTGATTTATCCCTCATCTGGAGAACAGTTCAGAGCCCAGAATCATTGACTCCAATGATTTACCTGACTGTGCTGGAGTTTGGCGACGTGATGTATAGTTTTTTGCATGGAAGTGTCACTCTGAGGGAGTTTTAATTGCTTTCAACGTGGATGGTGACGAGAACGTTTTAGAAAAGTTATTTGCATACATTTTCTTGAATGCCAAATGTGTAACTTCCTCCACGCTCAGTCAGTCTGAAGCTGGTTCCCTGCATTACTCAGCTTTGCTGAGCACTTCTGAAAAATTAACCACCAGAAATTCCCCAGCATGGAGTGGAAAGTGAAACTTGGGGACAGTTGGTTTGAATAGAGGCGTATCTGTAACAGCTAAACCACCAGGACTGTGAATATGGGGTTGCAAACTATAAACATAGACCTTCCCAGGCTCCAGCATTCAAAGCTCTACAGCCAACACTGCTTGCAGAAGTCCAGGACAAAGCAAGAGCAAAGGCTTGGCCCTGTCTGTTCCCACGATATTGGCTTGACTTGCTGAGCAAAAGAAAGTCCACAAGCGATTTTAGCAGCACAGGGCCAGTGTCAAAGGGCTGAGCTGCCACCAAGGGCAGAGCACACACCTGCACAACGCAGCACCCGCAGCACCGCTCACACACCATCTTCGTAATACTGATTCTGGAAAGCACTCACCAGAATCATCCCTCTGATGAACTTCACACAAGGCCAGGAGGTGCTACACGCAAATCTCTTGTCCTTCTCCACAGCATTCAAGGGCAAAGCATCTCTCGAGGGGCCTCAGAGGTTTACACAGCATCAGTCACAACAATCTGGTCTAAACAGATCTTTACTCCACTACGTATCTCACTCTACAGAGCAGTTCATCTTTGTAATTACTTAGTGTTTTGAAGCATCAGCTGTTGACATAAGCAGGACCCTGCCTATCAGAGTGAAATAGGTATTGATTTAATGCCCTCAGTGCAAGGGATCCTAAGGCACCTGGAAGCAACTTATTTTGGAACTTCAGTCATCAATCACCTTGCTTGGTGCCTGCCTGAATTTCCCCAGATACATGCTCTTTTTCAGCCCAGAGATTGTACCTGGAGAGAAGTTATTTACAGCAGTCTGGGATGTGCAGGCTGGTTGGCAGTGCTGTAGGGCAGCCCCAGCTGTGCTGCCACACACAGCAAAATCAGGAAGAACTACAGCGTTTTTCTGTGTGTCACACAGTGAACGTGCCACAAGACCAACACCTTCTGGAAGCATCAGATTTGTTGTGGAGGTGCTGTGCAGCTGCATATATGCGTGTGATGGATCAGCACCTTTTGAGTGCGATGGATTTGCTGAGCATGTACAAACTATCTGCCCAGGAAAGCCACAAAGAAAGGCACCAGCCCTGGTCCCCCACGCAGAACAACAGCAGTCCTGTTTGCCCACAGGGAAAGGCAACAGTCGTGTCAGCATGGACCTTGAAAGAGCATTTCCTGATGGACACCATGTTTCTGGTGTGACAGGGCTGTTTGTGCCAACCTGGATACTGTGACATGGCATCATCTGTGTGGCCAGCCAAATTTAGGTTTGGTTTGGTTTTGCATGTGTGTGCTGTGTCTCTATCTGAATAACAGGAACAAGGGCTGTGATCTATGATCAGGCTGAGCCTGCGCTGGTATTTCCTCTGGGAAGCTCAAGATCTGAGCCCAAGCCCACGCCAGGGTCTGCAGCTTACTGTGCTGAATCACCCTGGAAGGCAGAGCAGGGAAGGGAAGGCAGAGCACCACAGCTAGGACAGAAACAGTGGAAACTAGCAAAACAGACTACAAACATCTAAACTGGAATTTAATCCAGACACCAGGACTCGTATTTGCTTGTTGTGAACAACCTGAGTGACTACATGACGTAACTGCAGCCAGAAATATTCCAATTAAAACTCAGGTTGAATTTTCTAAGGGCAGAATTGAAAGTGATAGTTTCTCTATTTCTTGCTGTCACCCAGTTAAAGCAACGTAATTCTGTGGAATTTATGTGTCAGCCACACATCCTACCTTCCTGAAACACGAGGCGTGGGGTTCATTACAGGGTTTTACAGATGATACTATGTGGCCTGTGATAGAGGTGGCCAGCCACGATGACCTAATGGGTCTGCAGGCCTAGCTGTTCTGTGTCCCCAAACAATCATCACCTCATGATTCACAGGGAAGAGAGGTGCTCCCTGCACCACCAGCACGACAGCTGGTTTCAGCCAGGTTCGCAGAGTTTCTCATCTTATGCAACCTCCATTAGTTATTTGCAACAGCTGACTGGGGCTAGCAGGGCAGTTTGCTAAGAACAGTGCCTAGTTACAACAACAAACCCAGCCTGGCTTTGCCATGTGCAGATTTTTCTCAGATAAACCAAGAAAAAAAATTCTTTACAGTGTGCAGTTCATTGTACACAACCTGGATTTAAACTGTTTAGTTTGTAAGGATATTTTAAACTAAACAAACAGCTTTTTGTTAACATTTTCACAAGCACTGCAGATTTCTAGGTTTAGAATAGCACTGATCACTTTGAGCCTGTACCGCTTTGCTGGGACAGAGTGATGAGATGTTACACATCCCAGTCAAAACTCTGAGACCATGGATCCTGTTTTCTGTCAGTGTTCCCCAAATTAATTGAAGTACCAGCCAAAGGCCTAACCCTTGGGCTTTTCCTTGGCTGCCCAAGAAGGGGGAGCTCCTGGGGCACAGCTTCACCTGGCCCCACAGCCAGGGAGAGACATGGGCAGCAGCACTGTGGTGATGGGCAAGGCACCCTCTTTGATCCATGTGCCACAGCTGGATGGATGTGGCAGAGAGGAGTGGCTGGGTCTTTTGGACGAGTCATTGCAGGGGTGAAAGGAGGCTGCCAGAGCTGATCTCTTCTTGAAAAGAGAGGAGGATCCAAGGAGAATGTGCTTGCCAAGGAAAGAAATAATTCCTTTGCCCTCAGCTTTTGCTTTTTATTCACCAGGCTCTCCTCCTTCAGTGCTGCTGGACTGGGTCTGGCTGCGGCAAAGCGGAGTTTCTTCAGAGGCGCCAGTCAGGTGCTGTGTTTTGGATTTGTGACTAAACCAGTGTTGATAACACCCCAGTGTTTTACCTGCTGCTGAGCAGGGCTGGCACAGCATCAAGGCCTTTTCTTTTTCCCACTCTGCCCCCGCAGGGAAGAGGCAGGGGGGATGAGAAGCTCGGCGGG
>JAAGNO010005580.1:0-53339 GCA_033439905.1 Ceryle rudis | reverse complement strand
TCTGGGTGTCGTCCTTCCGCCGCGGGGCGGGGGGGGGGGGGGGGCGGGGGGGGGGAGGGGCGGGGGGGGGGGGGGGGGGACAGCTGACCCCCAGTCACCAGAGGGATATTCCATGTCCTAGGATGCCCCTCTCTGTGATACAGGCCTGTGTGTTGTGTGTTAAAAGTGGAGTAGGTGTGAACAGGAGCTGCGTTCTATCAACAAAGCAACTGCTGTCCTGATGAGGGATTACAGAGATAACAGAAGAAGCAGAACGTTCTTCTAGGGAGATACTTGAGAGAAATGACCATAAAAATCACTGCCTCTGATGGAAAGGAAGCATGAGAGAAAGCGTGGCCTGCTAGTCAGAGCAGGGTAAGCACATTCAGACTATTGCTTTTCTCTCTGCTATTCCTTTGCTGGATACCGAACTGGGTAACTGCACCATCTCAGCTGTGAAACTTCTCTCTTCCAGCAGAGGCACCATGGGCAGGGTAACAGCCAAACAAAAATCTAGATCCTACCTTCTGGATTCCCAACGATCTGCTAAACAGCACTGGGCAGAGATCTCTGTTGTTCTGGCTGCATCAGGACTACTGAGCAGAAGCAGGCTGGGGAGACCCAGCTGGTGGGAAAACTGTGTGCAAACTGTCATTAAAGCACACTTTGGAGTGCCCACTCCAGATACCTCCCCGTGTGCCAGCTGCCTTTGCTGTGCCATCCCATTACTGGCAAAGGGCAGAGGAGACTGGTATGCTTCTTGGAAGGGCCCTGCATTGCCTTCTGGCAGGTTTTGTAGGCAGCTTGAGAGCAGACTGCTCATGGGAGCATGAGGCGACAAGCACTGGGAGTGCCCAGCAGCTCCAGGCTACCGCTGTGAGCGAGCAATGCGGTTGTTTGTACAGTTGTTCTCTTTTCTCATTGCCATTTGTTTGTAGACATGTCACAGCAGATGCTTTTCACCAGTACAATGGATATTTGGACTCATCTGGGGGTGTGTGAGGCAGTAACTGTAATCCAGCTAACAAAACTCTGTTTATCAGAGTTGTCACGAAGATTTGTTAATTCCTATTCGTTAATATCCTTTCAGGATAGTCTGTAATAAGGAAGGAGGAAGAACTTTTAATTTATACACCAACAAGAATGTAATCCAGAGAATACCTAAACATTGCCCTCAACAAAATGGTATTCAGCATTAGAAACAATCCCTGGCAGAGGAGCAGGCAGTGAAGGAGGGAGGAAAGCAAGGGACAGGGAAGGCCAAGCTTCCTGCAGCTGGTATTCAGATTTCACCTCCTGGGTGATGAATGGTTTCTGTCTGGGAAGCAGCTGCTGCCTGGCCACCAAGGGCAAAGGTCAACACAACACTCACTGTCCCCCCTCAGCTCATAGACTTGTGTCCAAGGAAGCTGGTGGCAGCCAGGTCCAGAACAGAAAAGGGGGTGGTTCTGTTCACAGCCCAGTGCAAACAGGGGACTGGCTGCCAGAGCAACCTGCAGATACTGTAAATTTCCACAATTCCAATATACTGAAGAGTAGCTGGAGAGGCTACGGGGAGCAGGATTGCATCTTCTTGTCCTTTTCTATGTCTCTTGAGATATCTGCTTTATGGCCTCTGCTGGCTTTTTGTAGGGGAAAAGGAGGGTGTTGGGTTTTTTTTTTCAGTTCTAGTTCTAGCCTGACCATAACTGATTTTTCCATTCTTGGTTATTTGGCTTGTTTTTCCTTAATTTACAAATGATGGTTTCTACTGCTGGCATCTTCTTTCCCTCTCATCCCCCCTAAACACACACACACACACACACACACACACACACAAAGTGACATCAAATTCTAGGATGGATGAAATACATGCACTGAGAACCATATATTTGGTTGCCCGTGCACCAAATATATAGCTACACTCCAGAAATCACACCTGTGACAGGGTGCAGGAGGCTTGAACTTGCAATGCTTGATTGAAATTGAGAATCAAACAGCCCTTTAAAGAAGAAACTAGATTGACTTCAGGAAGAAATGGAAAAGGGCAGTACTTCATCATTACTGCTTTCTCTTGCCTCATTTTCTGAGTGTGCAGAAGCATTTGGAGGTCACTGCTCTAATAAAGACCCAGGGCCTGCAGGACCTGCTGACCGCACACAGTGAGGCTGCATCACTGTGCCTGGCAGAAGACAATCATGGAGCTGCATCATGCTGGGCTCCAGCCCATGGTGCAGTCAGCCCGCGTGGCTGGTTGCCTGTGGTGGCCAGATAAGTAAGTGGCATTAGTGAGAGCTGTCTGTGCTGGTAAACAAACAGAAACCTGTTTACTAGGAGATTAGAGTGAAAAAGTGGGAGCAGATTTCCCCAGTCTTTGTGTGTCTCAAGATAAAGTGCTGGTCAGAGGGCAGGTAGTAGGGGACCCTGTGAGATGTGCTTCCTAGCTCACCCATTGACTTGCTTTCTATTTCAGGGCCGTTTCTCCAGCCTCTCTGTGCCTCAGTTTAGGCATCTGTGATGTAGCAACTGCCTCTTGCCAAAGCCTGTCACTAAGCATAACCCACTCACACTGGGAGAGTCACATCTTGGGACAGAAGGCCCATCACACACTGCTGTGAGAGCAGGCTTGAATGAGTCGCAGCACACAAGCGCAGCACCAGCTCTGAAATGCACAAAATGCCTGAGTTCTTAGTCCAAAAAGATTCACTGTTTAAAAGTAAAAGCTGGGGAGGGCAATTGCTCTATGCCCTGTCTCTGGGACAGCAGCTCCTGGCCCCGCTTGACAATGCCTGAACCACTGACCCAGCGGAGCCTGTCTGTTGGGAAGCCAGCGAGCTCTGTGGATGGGGACCATCCTCTGTGGCCGCCTACACAGCAGAGCAGTTGCTGGTGTGTGGCATGACCAAGCCAGCATGAACAAGCATGCAGTGCCAAAAATGAGGAAATGAGGCTGAGGTCAGGAGGGACACGCTCCCTTGAAGGGCAAACAGGGCTGGAGAAGTCAGCCATCACTTCTGAACAAGGTACTCCTCACCCCATCTGCACGTCCAAGGCAAGGGAGGAGTTCAGTCTCCCCAGCCTGTATATTCAGCCACTCGACTAGCAGTGCCAGCAGGTGACAGGACAGTGGCCTTGGTAACACCGCCTTCCAGTGCCCTTTGGGTCCCTGTTTCCAAGGGCTGATCCTATTTGTTTGCATTTCAGACAGATCACAACCTTTGGTGACTGCCTACAGCAGCACATCTTGCTGGGCACTGACTGCAGCCATGTGACGTGCTTTGCTCTGTCACTGCTTCCTCATGGACAAGCGCCAGATTTAGCGTGTCAGAAACAAACAAAACACAAAATGGAAAGCAAATAAACCAAGCATCCAATAGTTTCGAACAACAAATACCAAAGCAACAGGAAAGACAATATCTGCTGAGAACTTGTGCCTGCAATATACCCCTCTATATATTTGTTTATATTCATACATAGATGTGTATGTATGCATACAGGCATGTGCCTACTGCATATACCTACCGAACAAGAGAATAAGATGCTATATATACTAAGACACATTAAGAAAATATAAACCCAAATCCATATAGCAGAAGGTTTAAAACATCACTCAGCATTTCTTCAGTCGGTCTAAGAGAACCCTTCCCATCTGCCCTAAAGCAATAAAGCGAGTAAATGACATGGCTGACTCTTCCCTACCTTCTTGGCATCATACTTAACCACCTGTATAACAAATACATGTCCTGAGTTTGATAACAAAGATCATTTATCCTTCCTTTTAAAGTACAATCAGTTCAGTTCTCTCTTTCTCGGTCTCATACTGGAGTGCAGGAAAATCAAGTATGAGGAGATGATCTTTTTTGCACAGAGGTTGTTTTTAGGCCAATGCAGCTCCCCAGCATTCACATCCCAGCCTGCCAACAGCCTCAGGAGCTGATCCTGGGGATGATGAAGCCCTCAAAAGGCAGGTCTTTTATACATATAAGTGCCCTGTTGTCACTTCGATGCTGTGGCCATAGACATTTCCTCACACAGCCTACAGATACTGACATTTTAAGGTCACTGCTTGTTTTGGTATTGTTGATATGCTGACTTTGCCTGATGTCTTTGAAATCCCCAGCTCATCCTGTTGTTTGGCCTGTACCATATTCCATGCCAGAATAAGAATCTGGCTTCAGGTGAGCTTAGAGCTGAACTCCTCTCTGCACCCTGAGAAATATTTTATTTTTACCGTCAAGACAAGCTATGAAGGTGATTGGAATATTTAAATACTCATAGGATAGTTCTACTGTAAATCTGGGTGAAGAACTTTCACCTTCTCTACATCTGGCAGCCTCCTCCCACTATCAACCCACTGCTGCAGGAGGAAGTTCAGTGCTCACTATTTCAGAAGGACTTGAATCAAGGGTGATTGTTGAACCCGCCGGAGATCAGTGTTTACAGATAACCTAAAAAGCTAATCCCAGATGTCTCCAAGGCCAATGCCTGTCACACCTGCCAAACCCACTCCCTAGAGTAAATCTGGCATGTCCTTGCTCTTTAGAGCCCACAGCCTCCACCTGGAAGACAGAACAAAGTCCTCTGCCTGCAAATTGGTGCCTTCCCCCATGCTTTCAGCACAAGGTTACAGCTGGTCACTTACTCATCTGTGCCTGCCCTCCATGTTCCACATAGCTAGCTATTTAGGCTGCTCCATATAATTTAAGATTTAAAACTAAACACTACATTACCTACAGCCACATCATCTTAGATGAGCTTAAACAAGTGTGAAATTCCTGGGATCTATTAAAAGCAACATTCATTGGCCACATTAATCAACAGATGCTCAGTAGCTGTGCATCAGAAAGCCACAAGTGAGAGGCAGGCTGAAAGGCCTGCCAAAATGATTGCTTTCTGTTGCAACCAAGTCCTTGAAAAACCATCTGCACAGTGATGCTAGACCAGTGTTTGGTTCTGTAGTTATCTCAGTAGCATTAAGTCTGACTTACCCTTTCCCAGCGGCAACAACAGGTCAAGCAAGCAGTGGAATTTCCTGCTGGTGAGTCAGAGATGAGACATGAAAATCACCATCTCTTCATACAGAACATTTCAGACGTTATAATTTGATATCACCCGTGGTTACTTCACCCATAGTGTGCTGCTCTGAGGGATGATACTTCATTTCAGTGGAAATATGACAACTCACAGTAGCCGGCCAACTGCACCCCCTGGTACCTGGGGCTTCGTGTTCTCAGTCACTTGACTCAGGAGCCCTTAATCCCTCCAGCCACACTGATGCTGGCCCCTCCTACAGAGGTTCCTGGCATCCTTGTCCTCCTTCTACCTTTTCTTCCCCACCTCCTTTCAGATGCTGGGTTTTATGAGATTTAGTCCTGGGTTTGTGTTTGTCTAGGTTCTCAAGCCTCTAATTTCCTGGCTCAATCCTCCTTCCTTCCACATCCCTTCCTGAATCCTTCCCATGGCCTCCAAATCTGATCTGGGGTTCCCCTTTGGCCAGGGCCAGGAGGCTCAGGGAGGAGAAGGTCAGCTCACATCCTGAAGAGTTACATCTGCAGTCATCCCTTTTCTACATCAACCTCTCATGATTAAAAGCACATGACAGCTACAAGGCCAGTAAAGCAAAACAAGTGTGGAGTTTCCTGATCATGCCAGTTGAAAGATTTAAGGAACAAAAACAACTGAAAAAATAAGGCCAAGGCCAAAACCAAAACCAAAAAACTCCAAAACAAAAGCAAGAAAAAGCAGTTAAATTTTCTGGCCCTCATTCTTAGGCCAGATGACCTACTCTTCGTGCCAAGTAAAACTCAAGTGACTAGGAAAGACAGTTTTAAGGTTTTCTTTATTCTGCACCAGCCTGGTACAGAATTGAACATCGTGCTGAGACAACTGCAACAGCCCACTGCTTCAAGTGAAGACCACATGAGACTCTAGCCATGCCCTGTCCCTGCCCGACACTGCTGAGACAGCTCTACATCTTCCACTGTTTGCTCATCTGCTCTTTAGAAACGTTGCCATTGCAGGTGGACACAGCTACTCCTTTTAACCCAGAGTAGCACAGGCACAGATGTAAGATATGGAGGAAGGGGGCTACAGAGAGCAAGAGCAGACTTGTCAGAGCTGCACAACAAAAGAGGTACCAGTTATTAAGTGCACAACAGGGAAAAAGTGCTTCATGTTGAGTGGAGCAGCACAGGGACAGGCCTCCCAGAGCAGCTGGAGCCTCTCCATCCTTAGAGATTTTAAAAATTTCTCTGAACAAGGCCCTGACCTCTAACTTTGAAGTAGGCCATGCTTTCACTGGAGCACTCTCTCTGATTTCTAGGTGGACAGGATAAGGACCAGGTGAGGAGGACTGGGCTGCACAGCAGGGGAGCTTCTTCCTCTCTGTGACCCAGAGCACGAGCCATACTGCACGGGGGTGAGATGAAGGTGTCCCCCACTGTCCTCCTCTGCCACGTTCCCCCCTGCTCTCACTCAATCCCTTTCAATTTAATTTCTTCTGTATTCACTGGGCATCCCAGAAAAGTAAAATACTAAAAGTTATTATGAGCTAAAACCATGCAAATTTGCAGAAGAAAAATTCAATTTGGAGATGTTCTCAAGGTAAACACTAACTCACCTTTTAGCAACCAGCTACTTCCAGCCGTGAAGAGTGACCTGCACCAGTGTCTATTCATACCGAAGCGACCCTCCATATCGCTCTGGTGCTTGATGCAGCACAGAGGGAGCACTTCACAAACACTGAAATTGGCCAAGGCTTGGCAAACTTTGAATTTTCATTTTTTGCACAAAAAAAGGGAAGATTCCATTCACAAGGAAATTTTCTGCGTTTCACAACTTAAGTGTAACACATTCTGGATCAAGCTTCATTATTTATGGATGAAGGATTGTTCATAATCTCTACTCCAGAACATCATGAAAACTGAGATCAAAGAGCAGAGGTGACTAAGCTTCTGATGTGTTGGAGCCCTGAAGTCCCTGCTTTCCAAATGGCGTAAGATGTGCACATCACCTCTGGAAATTAGCTCTCACTGCCTTGCAAAGTTGTGCCACCTTCTTTTTTACCGGCACTAGCGAGCTATAAGCGTGTCACATCACACGTGCCTGAAGGGAAGCTGTGTGTTCCAAACTGTCCCAAACACTGCTGGGATGAAGAAAATGAGTCAAAGCAGATGGGGATTAGCAAACTGCAGATTTGCATAAATTAGCCCCTGTGGGGAAAAAAAATTTGGTTGTAACTGTAGTAAGACTACCTAAGTAGGTCACTACAAAAAAAAAACATCAGAAGACAAGAGCAAAGAAGGAAGTGTGAGTTCAGCCTTGCTACAGGAACCCAAAAGTTCTTAACCTCTGCCCCACCTGCAACGAACAGCTGCTGCCCAGACCTCACTGTTTTCAAAAACGTACACTTTTTCCCTTTCTATTTGGATCACTTTCACTTTCTTCATGAGTGCCAGTGTGTCTGTGTCATAAATCTACGATTTTGTTTGATTAAAATGCATAGCTGATATTCTAAAGGGACTTCAAAACCACCTGAGGTATACAAACCAGTATGTCCATTTGTACAACGCCTCTTTTTTGTCCTGAGGAAGTCGGTCCAGATAGGAATATAAATGCTTGTGACGCTGTTCTACTATTTGTATCCATACTGCCCGTCATCCCAGCACCTCAGATTTTCACAGGCTGGGTGTATGTGTGTCCATGACTGGCTCTGTGAGAGGAGAGGTGCTAATTAGCTCCATTTTCCAGCTACAGACTGATGCACAGGAGAGTTTAGAGACCCGAGTCACGGCAGCGGCCTGTGCCAGGGGAGGGCGTTTGAAATTTCCACCAGATAAGGCTGACACCAAGATGGTATTTTAATTCAAGAGCATTTTGACACCAATTTTGTGACAGTGGCTTCATGATTCATCTTGATGGTGACTGGATAACGGCTAATTCGACACTTTATTCCTGCTGTAAAGCGAGGTACTCTGGTTGTGGCGGAGCAGCGAAGGCTGACCATGGATCAGCTGTGCACTGGCCGGGTCTGCTCCGCCAGCAGGACGTGCTCTGGGAGCTGCAGGCCGAACATCTCTCATTTGAGAAGTCCTGCTCTGAGGCGCCTCAGGGTATTTTGACACGATTCTTCACCACACTTTTACGGCCACGGTACCCAGGCTTCCAGTGCAGCCTCGGCAGCAGTCACCCTGTGCTGCCGTGACCTCAGTCTCCATTTAAGCACAAGGGTTTACTTATGAGTTTGGGTGATGGCAGCTCTGAGGCGGAAGGCGCCAGCAGGCAGTGACGGCTGAGGGACAAGGAGTGGCTGGCAGCCAGGTAACCACGACTGAGCTCCTGGGCGACTGCAGCCGGGGGACGCAGAGCTGCCAAGCAAGGGCGGCTGAAGCAGAAGCAGCCACCAGACAGTGGCAGCTGACGGACAAGCGCGAGGACGAGGCGGCGATGGCGGTTGAGGAACACGGCGCCGACCGAGCCGCGGCGTGGAGGGTGACATCACGGCCTGCCGTGACGTCACGGCGTCGCCGCGCGACGGCTGGACGGCTCACGGCCTGGCGCGCGCGCAAGCCTCCCCCGTTCTCACGTGACACACCCCACGCTCCCGGCCGGAGGACGCCGCCGTGCGCGCACGCGCGCTCGCGCCCCCCCCCCGCCGCCGCTTCTCCCTGGTTCTACCATAGAGAAGGCGGACGCGCGTGCTAGAGCGTCGATCCGGAGCCCCGGAAGCGGCTGTGCTCGGGGTGGTCCCTCAGGAGCGCGGTGGGAGGTTTGAGCCGGCGGCCGGCGAGATGGCGGAGTGAGTGTGGCGGCGGGCGGGCCGCGGGCGGCGGGCGGGGTCGGCCCGCGCCCCCGGGCCCTGCTGCCGGAATAAGCGTCGACCCGACGGCGGTGCCTTTCCCCTCAGCGGGGGGTTAGGGCGGCAGCATCCCCGGCCCCGCGGTTCCGGCCCCTCCGCTCAGCGCGGCTTCTGGGGCCGCGGGGCCGCCCGACGGGCTGTGCCGGCCCCTGGGCTCAGGGCTGCGGCTCGGGCATCCCGCTCACGGGCCGGGGAGACCGGCTGGTGAGCGGCCCTGCGCGGCAGGGCGGGCGACTGGAGCTGGCAAGCGCAGCCTCGCAGTCCCTGCGGGGGCCGCCGCTCTGACACAGCGGGTTTGCTGCACTCGAACAGGCCAAGCGGGCTGTTCCCTCTGCGTCAGGCTTCCAGCTTCACCCCTAGCTGCAGTGTCTGTTTGGTGTCTGCAGTGCGTGATGGGACTCAGCAATAATCAGCTCCATGGATCTGAGGTTCCAGGATTTGCCTGTGATCAGAGAGCACTTTTGAAAAACAACCTTAATACGTTCATCACTCTTACAAATTCAGTATGATCGGGCAGTTGCTTCATGTGTGCATGTCTTTAGTAGGCTGTCTTTATCATGCTGCTCCCATCCAGTATAATCACCTATTATATTATCCTGACAGGTCTGCAAATGTCACCCATGAAGTCATCAATGTCACCCTCCACACTACGCTGGCTGCCACTGCCAAAGTCGTGGTACCTACACCTGCTAAACCTATCCTTCCAGTTCAGACTGGAGTCCAGGCACAGCAAGAGGAGCAATCTAGTGGCATGACAATTTTTTTTAGTCTTCTTGTTTTAGGTGAATAATGAACTGAAAGTCTTTTAATCTCTGTTAATCATACTCTGTATCTGAGGACATAGGCCAGCTTTCAAAATCATAGCACTTTATTTCTCCTCTGATTTTCTCTCTGTGAAGTGGAATATTGTACAGGCAGAGGGATTTAGAAAGCTAAGTGTATAACTGCCTGAACTTCCCAAACCTGGGGAGAGCTGGGAACCAGTGCAAATCTTTTCACCATGGTCTCAATGTGAAAACGTGTTCACCTGCCTTCACCTTCTTTATCAAGCACATGACACATGTTCATGTATGAAGACAACACTATCAGAGTACTCCATGGTGCTTGCAGCTTTGAGGACAGTGTACTAGACAGATGCTTAGCATTTCTGGATAGCCCTCAGATATTTTGTTACATAAGCTGATCTATTTTTCTGGCTCTCCTTTCTTATATTCCTACAAGAGAGCGATAACAATGTGCAGATTGCCGTAATTCTCTTAATACTGTTGTGCATGTACAGGTGTTTGGAATGGCAGATGCATGCCCGACTTTTCTGTAAGTCTGGGCTGTTATCTTTCTTTAATAGAACATAGTTCTGTCTCACCCCCTGCTTAGAGCAGTGCTGTAGTCGAAACTGTAACAGTAACAAACTTTTCATGAAGGGTTAAGGGTTTGTCTGTTTTCCTTTGTGTGTTTGGGGTCTTGGTTCCTCCAAAGCAAATTATGCTGAGAGACTTCTCTGTGACAGACGGGTCACATGGGCTTCTCAGTGCTTAGTTTTTCCAGTAGCAAACGGAGAAAATAACAGGTGTGGAGTTGACAGCAATGCAGAAAATTCTACAGATCATTTGGGTTTAGAACAAATAACATTTTATCCTCTATAAAAACCTATTGCTGAGTGCAGCAAAAAGTAGAAGGCTTCTGCTTATTTCTCAAGTATCTTTGTCTTCAAGAGGTTTATTGTTTACCCAGAGATCAGTGGCATATTAGATTTTGAATAGAAACAAAAGAAAGATGAAAACAAAATGCAGTAGATCAGAAGACTTCTAAGATTAAAACAGAATTTCTGAATATGCGTGTCTCATGGATTTTAAAAGGGTAAAATCATGGTAAAATTGTATTCCTAGGGTTTAAAAACAGAGCTATGACTTTTTTGGCTGTGTTCCAGCCCATTTATGCCAGTCTGATAATGGATCTTAAAAGCATCACCCTCAGGACAGGGGAGTTCCCTGAACAAAGTAAAGCCAGTATAAAAGCTTATTGTTCGTACTTATTCCCATTCATAATCTCTGATTTAAGAGCACAGGAAGAGTGAAAATGAATGCGTATACCACACTCTGAAATCTGGATGCTGTGAGCTGTAAAATGGCTTTTAAAATGTTCTAAACTGGAATGGAGCCAGAAGCAGATCTGTTCTGAGCTGTGTGGTGTCAAAGCCAAGCCCCAGATTTAAAGTGCCTGAAGTAGCGTGAGTTAGTCTCTGACCTGAGATTTCTATGGCTTGTTTATCTGCTCAAATACCACTTCACCTTGAAAGCCCTACCTCTGTTCTGCCATGTTCATCTGATACATGAATTCCCTTGTTATGGTACATGCTTTTACTGGGCTCTTCCTTAAGGGGACACTTAGGTGTTCTTTAACCTCTCTAGAACACTGCTTTTTCCAGCCTCTTACCTGGTTGTTACGCTCCTGATACATTCAAGTGCCTGGAGCAGACAGTGTGCTGCCAGATACAAACTGAGCAGTCTTACACAAGGAATTGGTGACCAACAGCTGAAAAATATACCAGCCTTCTATAATATTTATGGTAGTGGGAGTTACTTCTTACACTACAGTTGCTTCTTGTTTTATTGCCAAAGCGAAGTAGGAAAAAGCTGGTAGAAAGGAGCTGGTGATTTGCTCTGCTAAATAGAAAGCGTGTTTGTGTTGGAGTTTGCTGGAAATCTGTAACGTCCACGTACTGTTACGGATCTATCCCAAAGAGCAGTATGGAATGCTTTTAACACAGTCTTTAGTGGATGCGTATTTTTTCATGTTTAATTGATTCAAAATCCAATAATACTGATTGACACGTGAATAAAGGTGTTGCTTGGGGTACATGATGAAGCTGTTGCTCCCATAGTCTGGTTGGCAGTTGGCGGCCAAATGCCTGAGTTGCTTGTTAGTTGGCTTCTGAATTGCTGCAGTTTCTAGTACAGCATTTTAAAGTAAACACCAGTTTGAGTCACCATTAAAGTACGGTACTGTAAACTCGGGTGTTTTGAGAACTGATTAATTGATATCAGAAAGATTGGTGGAGTGGAAGTGGGATAAATATGTGGGGAAGGGAGCTCTGCCAGTCTCCATGCATGGAGCCCTCCCTGCTCATCACTCCAAAGCTTTGGCTCTGAACAAATTGCATACCAGTAATTGAGCAAATATTCCTGTTTCTCCTGAGTCCTTGGTCGGTTCATAAGCCCATCCATCTGTTCACGTTCACGTCAAACTAAAGCACTAAGAGCAGCTCTGAGAAGCTGGTTCATTCCTAAATTCAAAATGTGTGCTGTTGTAGTGTGGCCTGGCACTGTGCTGCCCGTGCTAAAACAGGGTGAGTCGCAGACACTTAGCACAGAGAAAGAGGAATTAATATTCCAGTACCTGAAAAGGGCCTACAAGAAAGGTGGGGAGGGACTTTTTACAAGCGCTTGTAGTTATGAGGGGTAATGGCTTCAAGCTGGAAAAGAGTAGATTTAGATTAGAAATCAGGAAGTTCTTCACTCTGAGGGTGGTGAGGCCCTGGAACAGGTTGCCCAGGGAAGTTGTGAATGCTCCATCACTGGATGTGCTCAAATCCAGGTCGGACAGGGCTTTGAGCAACCTGGTCTAGTGGGAGGTGTCCCTGCCATGGCAGGGGGGTTGGAACTAGATGATCTTTAAGGCCCCTTCCAACCCAAAACAGTCTGCGATTCTTTGATTCTGACTGCGACTACGTTTGCCAAATACACAGTTTAAAACGGTCTCTGCTGTGACTGACGGGCCACCATTTGATGCTAATATATAAAATGCCATTGTACTTCAGTTGCTTTCTGATGGAATGTGAGCGGTAATAGTGCTTGTATCCCAGGATGCTGCAGAACAATTTGGGGCTACATGTGTGACAGACACGCAGGCCAGATGTTTCTTGGATTGACTCTTCGTTGAGCTAAATTAAAATGAGAGCAGAATTGTGGTACTCTCAATGCAGGGAATATTCACATAAAAATGTTTAGGAATTCATACTCCAGGATTATTTGATTCTTATTGATAAATTTCCTGTCTGCAGTGGTTCTGAAAGAATCAAGTGTTGTTTTCCAACCGTGTCCACGGATGGCCCCAGGTCTGCTATAGATCCTTCCTACTTTGCCTTTACTGTTGGCACAGAGGCTGTGATGGGATTTTCACAAGTTTTTCAAGTTTTGCTGCACATAATTTAGAAATACTACTTAAAAGTATATTTTATTTGCTTCTAACACTTCTAAATCTACTTTTTTTTTTTTTCCTTCACAGCTATCTGCATCATATTGGTGCATTTACTGATAAAATACCGACTTCATTTTTTACCAGAGAGTGTGGCTGTTGTTTCTTTAGGTGAGTTGACTTTTTTATATTGACTTTGTGCTAGTGAGGGGACTCTCAGCTATCAGTACTTGAAATAATGCTCTGTTGTGTGTTAACTGTCACTGAAAGATGCAGCGAACTGGATGCAGTGTCTTCACAACTAACTCATAGAATTAAATTCATGGAAGAAGTTAAGAGCTGAGCATGTGTGCAGGGATTGGCCCCATCACTGACGCATGCAGGCACCATAGGGATGTTGCTACCTAAGTACTTTGGCAGCTTCCTCTATTTTTGCACCTGCGCTGTCGGACAAGATACTGCAACACCCCCTGGCAGCGAAACTCTGGCCTTCCCTTTGAAGTGGTACAAATGTTCCTGTTATTTTGGTAGAATTATGTCTGCATATGTGATTTAAATCTAGCTGGGGACTGTAGCCATAGCCTAAAAACTTTCCTGGGCTGCCAGATACTTAACTGTCCCTCTAGTACCATAAGAGCTCTTCCTGTGACTTTAATGAAGATCAAGTGCTTACTTAATTTGAATTAAATTTGGAGCATTCCTAAGCCTGTAGTTTTACGTTAGGGTAATTCCATTTATTTGTATGTTGTTACTGCTGATGTATAAATGTGTAAGTGAGGAGGAAGTCAGGCCAAATACGTTTGTTATTTTCTCTATATACTGTCTAACGATATTTAAAGAACCTGGTCTAACTAATCCCAGTGGCAGTTTTTCAGCTGTCTCTGTAACTTGTTTACCCGAATCTGTGATAGTTTTGCTTCTATTCCTAGCGACACTTCCACTGACAGGCGTTCTAAAAATACAACAAAAATGGAAAGATGCTTAGCTCTAATCCTAATGTAGCGTGGAAGAGTGATATACTTTTAAGCAGGTAGATTTTTTTTCTTTCTCCTGGGCTTTTCTGCTACCTTCTTCTCTCATTTCTTCACTGTATTTTCACACAATTTCTCAATGGGAGAAAGGTGCTTGTCAGTACCTTATGCTTTCTGGAAAACAGGGATCTTCTTGCGTCTTGGGTGCTAGATTGAGAAAATCTTAGAGCTGTTACTTAGCAGAAAGAAAAACATACTTTCCTGCAGGTGTGACTCCCTGACTTTTTAGATAACTCCATTTGATGCAGACCACATCACATTACTAGCACAGTAGATGGTACTGAAGCTTAAAGAGACATTCACTTGCAAGGTCCTGTTTGAATTTTGGTATTTCTGTGCAGCTGCAAAACAAACAGACCGGTAAGAAATATGTCGCAGTTCCAGTGTGGATTTCCTGGAGATTGCACTCACCCCACCTTTATAGGAGCAGCATCCATCAGACTTCTGTGCGGCTGTGCTTCTGTCTACAGCAGTATGACACAGAGAGATCAGAGCTGCTGCAGATCATCCTGACTTACTTTGTCATCCCCATAGAAACCATGCAGTGTTTGATTCATTATTGACACACTTTGCTTCCCTTGTTATATTGCCATGGACAGGTGAGGTGTCTTGTGTAGTACATCTTTCAGTGTCTTGACAGGTTCCAAAAGGATGTTCCTATCCCTTCAGTATCCTTCCTCTTTGTACACAGAAAACCAAGTGAACGGTGTTGATTACACTTCTAATCAGGATAGTTACCATTGTTATTAAATAGCTAATCTAAATTTAAGCATAATCCCCAAATTAAAATGCAGCAGTATATTGATTGCTCTTGCTGGCCTAGTTTTAGATTTTCTTCATTTTCATGCCTTATATTCTGCCCCAAGCCAGCTACTGGGCAGTGCTGAGCTGACGTGATAGGCATGGTTGCATCACTGCTGAGCTTTGCAGAGAGCTGCAGAGGCACAGACAATCTTCTCTTTCTTGTTCTGGGCATCTCAGCAGCAGGACAAGGATTTTAGCTATGCTGGTATGTTCTATGCTCATGTCAGTCCCAGCAAAAGCTTGTTCATGAAACTGGTAAGCTTTCTGTCTGGGGCTGTCACTGCTACTCAGGATGGGTAAGAAGGAGCAGCAGCACATCTCCTGTGTGTTCAGATGGAGGGCATATAGGAAGCTTGCACAGTTGGGTTTTCAGTATGAACCACAGCGTAGCTGTAGTCTGTCGCCCAGACTGCATGAGATGATCCAAGCAAGTGCAACTCCACAAAGTCAAGACAGTGTTATTCCCAGCTGACAGATGTCCTGTGTTACCTAAGCCTTACTTATTTAGTGTATCAACTCAGTCATATTTAAACTACTGTCAGCTCTGTTGACAGGATGCGGCGTCTGTATAATCATTGGAATTGTCAGCTAATTGCTGGTCAGTGAACCTCTGTTACTGGTAATGATCTACACAGCTGCAAGAGCACAGCTTGAGTTTCAAGTATCCAGTTTTGGTAGCGGTGCCAGAAGTGAGGTGTGTCCTATTTTGACTTGTAAATTAAGCAAATTTCCTTAGGCAGTTATTGAAGACTAATAAATACAGCAGTAGAGAAGTGTTTTCATGGCTGTTTTTCCTCCCATTGTCTAAGCTGCTCAGAAGCTTCTGGTTTACAATTTCTAGGGCATGGTGGACAGGTGGACAGGGTAGGAGTGCATTCTCTAAGGCTGGATTTTGATCTTTGTCCTTAAAAGTTATTGGAAATTTTGTTGGTAAAAATAGTTGCCAGAAGATTTTTTTTCTCTTTTATTTGCTACTGAGTCTTAACATGTTCTCAGGCAAAATAAAGGGCGGTTGTAATAAGAAAATTCCAGTAACATTTTCAAAAGAGTGAGGTTTAGATTAACTCTTACAGGCTCAGCTTTCCAATTAGCCCCTTGCCAAAACTGATCTACCTGATTTAATAGGTGGAACCAGCTGAGCAAAGAGCATCTTCATTGATCTAGTAATAAAAGAAGAGTAGTTTGTAATGATGTGTGAGTTGGGTTTTAAAAACCAGCACCAAAGTTTGATTCTGCTGCTGTTAAGCCCTCATGGTGGTGTGTTATTTTGTGCAGCACTTTTTCATAACTTTGCTTATCATAATTTTAGTTTAGTAGTTCAGTTGTGTGTAATACATAGCTAGAAGCTGTACTGTATAAAGGTGTAAGTTGTGTGATTCAGACTCAGGTTTTTAACATTTGCTGTTGCCTTACATTTATATTGTTGTTCATTTAACTTTTGATACCATGAAAGGACCTCGTCTGTCCATGACACTTTTGTTAGGGTCAGTTTGTCATTAGCTCTTCCTCAAAAAGGGATTGAGACTGGCCTTTTACTTAAGCCTCTTGAGCTCATAGGATAGGGATGTCCAGCTTGTAGCCCACAGGCCATGGTTGGCCCACTTACAGGGGTCCAATTTCACAAAGGCATGCTGGAGCCCTTCCACTTCAGCAGAAGTGAGTTAAGAGATTCTCTTTTCTTTTAAATCCCCTCTAAATATAGTTTTATGTGAGGATTCTCAGTACTAATTCATAAAATATGCAGGTTTGTTCAGGAAGTGTATTTCCTGAAGTCTGTGCCTTCAGATGTAGAGGCTCTGGTAGTTGTGGTTGTTTTTTACCCCCTCACGTCCCTTCTGACACTGCCTCCATCCCAGAACGGAAAGCCTGGCTGTTAGTACAGAGAACTGTGTTTACATGGCATGCGAGTGGCTCTATCTGCATTCTGTCCTCCTTCAAAGAATGGCAGACCTTTGATGTTCCTTCATGAATGTTTTGTTCTTCCTTTCTATATAAACCGTTTCATAGAACAATTATTTCTACCCTCTGGGACCGATGCCTTCGCATATTTTTGTATGAAAGAAGGCTTAAGCCTCATGGCTTTGTGTGTATGACACATCCATCAGGAGTAATCCATGTGATGCTATTTGTAAGACTCTTTTGATAGCTACAGCTATCCATGAGAGGATAAAAACACATGAGTTACAGGAAAGCGTACTTGAAGCTTCTCAGCCGCTTTCATTCAGTGTGTTTCACTTCTACATTCCTGTGTTTGACTATGAGGTCTCCATTCTGCAAATAATAAAACACAGCTATGCAGAAATACAGATATGGAATCTTACTAAAGACAAATTCCTCATAACTCCTTGAAAGCAATTAATGAAAGTTCATGAATTATCTTCGTGACTTCCAGAAGAAATCTTGTTAGGTTGGAGTTTTCTGTCTTCTCTGCTTGAAGATGTATGGGAGGATAGCACACGATAACCTTTAAACGCTGAGATTGCATCACTCTTGGTAAAATTATTTTATGCTCAAATTAGTATTTCTCCACGACTTAAAAGACATGAAATTCATTTGGGAAATAATTTTCACAGTGTCTGCACCTTGATGAGAATTTGTTGTGTACTCCACCACCAGTTAAGTATTATGATTTCATTGAGACAAAATTCACGCCTGTGGAGAAGACTGATTTCACTTAAGCTGTGTTAACACTACAGAGAGCGTCGAAGTGACCGACATGAAGGTTTTGTGCTATCACACCAAGATCTAACTCAAAACTTCCTGATTCTTTAGAAAGAAAGGTGGAATTTTATTTGAATACAGCTTAGATGAGAAGAGTTTTGGAGTAGTTAAGACTTCTACTTCTATGACCCAAGGAACACAGCACTCTCAGTATGCATGTTCAGTATTTGAATATCCTGAGGGACAATCTCCTGTGTAGGGGAGCGCTGTAATTATGTAATGTATCAGAAACCATCACATATCAGACCCCAAACCACTTTGTGGTTTTGTGATTTAGGAATGAAAGATTTGCTGCTTTATGTTTTGCCTTGTTTTCACTTTTAAAACTTTGTTGACTGAGAGTTGAAATGTTTTGAGAATATTTCAGAATGTTGTCTCATTCTCTCCTAGGTATCCTTATGGGAGCTTTTATAAAAATCATAGAGGCTCAAAAGCTGGCCAACTGGAAGGTATATTTGAAGCATTTAATTTTTAGTTGTAGATCAATCCTTAAATGTTTAAAATAAGACTGTTTATAATATTATTTTCTTTAGATGTAATTTCCAAAAGCTTACGTACTGTACACTTGATGCCAGAGTTTGGGGGTTTTTTAGTAATAATACAACCAATTTGAAGTCCCGATCATGCTGAACATTTTCTGCACACTATTTTTTTCCTTGGTAATAATTTCTACAGTACCAAATCTGTTCCTGTTAGATACATGGTAGAAGGTGGTACTGGGTATCTTTGGGATCAGTTACAGTAAAAAATATAGCAGTTCAGTTATTTGTCCTGTATACTTTTTGACTATATTTAGTCCTCTTCTTCCTTTTCAAGTTAATTTTGCATGTGTTTTCATAGGAAAAAAATTGGTTTCATAGGTTGTAAAGCCACACGTTTTACCTGAAGATGTTAAAGTAGATTTCACAGAGGTAACAAGGAGCACTTCAGAATAGCTGTGCTAAACATCATGTTATTTACTGGTTTACTTAAAACTGCAACAACAAATTGTTGCTAAGAACAGAGTTGATGAAGCAGTCCATTCAGCACAGCACGTTTCTTGGGTACTCCATTGCTTCTAGTGGAAAGACTGCCGAAACCAGTGCACCTGAAGCTGATGTATTTTTCACGCTGGCTGAGACAATGGAAACACAATTCGAGTTCTATTTCCATCAGAAAGTAGAGGCAAAGCTGCTGTGCAGAAGGCTGTCCTTGTCCTGATGCCCGGTGCTTCATGGACTTGGATATTAGGAACAAAAACAGTGACAACAACCGAACACAGGAACACGTGACCAGAGAGATACCCAGAACTTGGCTGGATAAAGCCTTGATCAGACGAAGTTGCTCAGAGTTGGTCCCCTCAAGCAGGGGCTTGAATCTGACACTTCCAGAGGTACCCTCCAACATGAATTAGTGTATGATGCTGTGATGTCTTTCTTATCTGTGCATGTGGGGAGTTCCAGAGGCTTCCCCGGGAGGGAGAATACTGGCAGAAGTGTATCTAAGAGATGAAGTCTACAGTGAAGCAAGGATTTTGCCTCCTACAGTTTATCCACAATATCAAAGCAATGAACTCTTCACTGTTCCCGCTTTAATTTAAAAACTTGCAGTATTTAAACTGTGATTTTGTTCCATAGGATCAAACGGTTTATTAGGATTAGATCAGTGAACTGATTGAAATCAGTGTGATTTGAATCGCCAGTTTTAAACAGGATTTATATTTGCAAGCTGAAAATCTTGGTCCAAGTAGTGAATTTTAATCTGATTGTGCAGCTTAATATTTCTTGGCAGTTATTTCCCTAAAGGAAGATGTATTTTTTTTTCCTCCTTAGTTGAAATACATTAAAATGCATAGATTTTCAATCAGATATAGCTTTATAATTACTTATTATACTTCTTTTTTGTCAGCTAACTGCACTAAAGCTGTGTACATTCATTTAAGCAATTAAATAGTTCAAGAGTCATGTAGTAATATTTCATTTTTACATATTTACTTATTAGAAACAGCGGGTGGTGTACTAGTTAATGATTTTTCAATCCTGATTTGTGTCAACTGGATTTGACATAAAATCGAAAGTCAGTTAAACAGCCACAAAATCAGCATTTTAAAATAGCATCTTACTGGTTAATCAAAATAATCTGAAGAAGATTACAAATGTAGGAAGAAAAAAATATGTTCTGATTTGAGTATTGATTCTGTAAACACAGGAAACAGTGATCATAGCTAGTGAATTATGTGGGTTATTTCTGGTAGACGTTGGTGAAATCTTGGGAGACGTGGGCGATGCTTTGTCCAGTTGCTCACTTTATTAGATAAGCTAAAGGGTTGCAGATATTGCATTATTATTATTTGCTTAGTTAAGTTACTATCACTGTACTAAAGCTTAGACTTTCACATAGGCTTTAACGTTTTTGACATAGGCTGTCATAATTTCAGATGTGAAATGTTCTAATCAATAGTTATTATGTACTTTATAAAATTATTTTAAATGGGTTTAAATGGCTTTAAATTTGCTAGAGAATTTTTGTTTATCTGACATGGAAAAAATATTAGAATATTTACCTGCAAGCTGTTTCCATGTACAAAGCAAATCTTGGATCATATCCCTGCCCTAAAAAACTCTATAATTTCTTGCACTCATGATTTACTAAGTCTTCAGTGGACCTTGTACATGCTGGCGGTTCTTGCTGGCTGGCATAGCTGATAAGTACAGTCCTCGTGTTTTACTTTCCCAGGCTCTGCTTTGCTGCAGCGCAAATGCTGTCCTTCCTTTTCATTATTTCTTGCCCCTTGTCCAGCTCTGCTTTCAGGGGCTTTTATACAGTGTAATTAATCAGGTACGAGGGCTTTTTGTTCTCCCTAAGTTACTGCATTGACAGTATCTAGGTGGTGTCAGCCACGGACACCCAAAATTGTGCGTGCAGAATAATGGACTAGAGCATTTCAGTAGTAAGGATGAGTTTTATTTTCTAAGTCCTCCAAATCCTTTAAGATGATTATCACTGGTACAGACAGGAATGAGACTTTAAAGAGATGAGTACTTTTTTGAAAGCTGGTGTTTTAACAGAACAGTAAATCAGCTGTTTAACCTGGATTTAAACAAATTAATCGTTGCTTACAAAGGTGCCAAGTTCTGCTGTATTCAGAACTGCGGGTACCAGGAGGGAGCCCGGTGGGTAAGGAGAGAGAGAGGCACATTCAGCCGTGATTAATTTGCCTTCTGTGCTTGGTCTGCCAGCAGAAAAACACAGAGTGCCAGTTTGGGGATACAACTCCATAAAGCAGTGTTAGCCAACTGATGAGATAGGTGAGAAGGAGTAAGGTCACCACAAAACAACATCTTACTTCACAGTAGGTTTCATTTATATCACTCTGGTGGTAAAAGAGGAACCATCAGAATAGTACCATTAAAAGTACAGACATAAATTACATTTGGCAAGAAGAATCAAGCATCGTAGTCAAGAGTGGAGTGTATCTTGACCCTGTTCACTTGCAAGTGTACTAAGATGATGATCTGATTTCTTCTTGTCAGATGATGTGTTTTCCATTGAAACTGTAGTTGGTCACGGTTAACCTAGCTTATATTCAAACCAGTGGCTAGGAGGTCACTGTTCCTTGGCAGTCCTTATAGATTTTGAGATTGTGAGATAAAATGGGTGTACCTTTTGTGGAAACAGAAATAAATAAACCTGTTTTCTGTGCATCTTATTTGGAGACAGTAATCTAAAATAAGTAACTCCAAGATTTCTATCAGTGAATATAAAAAATCAACTACAGAAGTAGCATCCCTGGAGTAGTGTACTAATCTTCAGTCTTTTATGATAAGAAGGGATAAAGATGAATGCCATTTTAATTCTCCAACATTTTTGTTGTGGGTTTTTGTGTATTTGGGTTTTTTTTAAAGAATTTCCCTTTTGGAAGATATGATGTTACTTCAATAATTACGATATCCTTGAAATTATACATCATTTTTGTTTTGCAGGAAGAAGAAATGTTTCGTCCAAATATGTTTTTTCTGCTTTTGCTTCCACCTATTATATTTGAATCTGGATATTCATTGCACAAGGTCAGCCCCTGACACTCATTTTAGGTGTTGAAGTTTTTTTTTTTTGAACACATTCTGCTATTAGTTATCTTTATGAAGTTTAGAATAATTGCATTTAATCCCATCATATTAATCATCAGGGAATTGAGAATGTAAAGTTTAAGCTTCTTCAAGCCAGAATGAAAGGCGTGTAGCTTGTTACTGTTAATGTTGGCAAGGTGTTGGGGACTGCGCAGAGGCTGTTCTCCTTGGCTGGAGAGGTTTCTTCATCGGAGCTGTACAAGGGCTGATGTGAAGGAGGCAAAACGGGAATGAGTAGAATCAGAAGTGGGAAAGGTGGGGTCACTCCATAGCTGGAGAAGAGGAAAATGTTTACAATGGTTTTCACCCTTTATCTGGGAGCCTGTATTTCTGTGGACGTTTCTCACAGTGCTAGTCCTGGCTGAAGTGGTTCTGGTCCTCCCTGCGTGCTGCTTTTCTACTTGAGTGGTGCTGCAGGAGGAGTGAGCAGTGGGGGATAGTAAGATACTGAAGATTTTTTCAAATGTGTCAAAGTGCTGGTGAATATCCAGCTGTTTTTCTGAGGACTGGTTTGTAGTTAAGGCACCAGACCTGACATCCTGTCCTAGCTATTGGAGGGATTTGCTGTTGGCCTCAGGAGAGCAGGGTCTTTAGGAGATGGTGTGGGTGCATTGTCCTGGGGTACCTGGAACCAGTTGTGAATCAGAATCTAATTTGGATGCAAACCCAAACATGAGTTTTCCCTTGGATCCTTTTCACTGATTTGCTTATTTCACTATTGTGTTCCAGGGTAATTTTTTTCAGAACATTGGTTCCATCACTCTCTTTTCAGTATTTGGCACTGCAATATCAGCTTTCATTGTAGGCGGAGGAATTTATTTCCTGGGCCAGGTAAGAATAACTGGTTTGAAGCACTTAAGTTTATCAGGCTTGGTCTTTGAAAATCCATTTTTCAAGAGCAGACAAACATAGTGAAATTGAATTCCTGGGTCACAAAGTCCAGCTCTCTGCTATCACAGAGGCAATATTATATAAGCCCTTCCATAGATATGACATGCTTCATGTTAAAAGCAATACTTGGGTTGAATTTTACTGGTTTGTTTTTTTTTTCACTTAATCTTCCTATCGGAAGGCTGTTATCCCAAAACCTGTATTCTCTACAGCATCTTCTAATTTTCAGTATTAAACTTCTTCCTTCTTCCATCAATATTTTTTTTTTTCTAATTCTCTGATTTGGTGTTTGCCCACTGATTAGATTTAGACATAGGTGATTATAGTTTCTCTCAGACTTCATTCTGGCAGGCCAAACAATCCATACTTTCCTCTTTGCCTCTCAGATTTCCATTCCTTTGAATGCCTTAGTTACTCTACTCACCTGTATTTGATTCAGTTTCATCTGGTCTTCCCTGATTTTAGGTGACCAGAATTGTATCTGTAGATCACTGTTGGAGAGCAGTGTTAGACTGGGTAACATCACTACTGTGATTTTTTTCATAACAAACTTAGGATTTGATTAATAGTTTCATTTTTAAAAACAGCAGAAAAACACAGTTGATTGTGATTTCTTTTATGTTTTACCTGTTCTTTCAGGCTGATGTAATTTATAAACTCAACATGACAGACAGGTAAGCTCTTGGGGAAATGGTGTAATATGTGAATTGAAGCATTCTGCAAGATAACTGTATATGGGAAATGCACCGTAGTTGTCCAGCTCTTCTGGTATTGTTTAGATTGCTTAGATTCAACAAGGTGTATGAAACTAATAAATAGATTGAACACTTTTAAACCCTATATATTACACCCTTATTTCCAAATAGTATTCTGTGCTCAGTGATTTTTTCTAGAGAGGAAAGATCCTGGGTTTTTAACCAACCTTTAAAGTTAAAATACGTAAGCTTTGATTAGATGGTATTATTAATATATATGATAACGCATAACTTCCTTGTCCAAATCTTCTCTTAAAAGGCAGAATGAATTTTTCAGTATCAATAATGTAGATTTTTCGAGAACTTGGCAAAGGATCTAGTAAGTTTTTTAGAAGTACACCACTCTACCATTAAGTAAAGTTTGTTCCTGATGTATTTGGAATTTTTCTTTGTCTGTTGTATAGCCACTACAGCAGCTTTCTGCTAAAATCCATAAACTGGGTGACAAGAAACATGGTTTAGGCTGTGTCTGTAAAGTTTTCTGGTTTCACATTCCTCTGATTTTTTTCTTGTTTAGTTGGAGTAAGACATTGATATGGTTGTTGAGAGCTGGGAGATGGGTATTTCTCCAACATCTCATCCAGCCAATCTTTTCTCTGTGGTCTATCAGGAGTAAATGAAAGACAAAACCTTTCCTTTTGTCACTTTGAGTTCTTGTGAATGGGAAGAGAGCATGACTTTGCACTGTGTAGAAATAGTAACACATAATGTCTTTGTTACTAGTTGTTCATATAAATTTACTAGATCCATATTTTTCTTTCATCTAGTTTTCTTTTTTGTTTTGTGTTCTCCCAGTTTTGCATTCGGCTCTTTAATATCTGCAGTTGACCCTGTGGCTACTATTGCCATTTTCAATGCCCTTAATGTGGATCCTGTACTTAACATGTTGGTTTTTGGAGAAAGCATTCTCAATGATGCAGTCTCTATTGTCTTGACCAAGTAAGTGCATTTGAACTACAGTTTATGAAAACAGCAACCATATTGTTCTCTGTTAATTAGTTATTCAGATATACAGTAATTCTCACATCTCCATTTGGGACAAACCGTTTATTTCTGGTGTAAAGCTGAATGTTGTATGATCCTTCTTTGTTAAATGCAATCCATAACATAAACTAGAGAGGCAGAAGACAGTACGTGGGTGTCTTATTACCACTGCCCCAGTGCCTCATCTCACTGACCCCCAGATAACTGATTGCTTTCTAAGTCTGCATAATTAGCGTCTCTCTTTCCATCTGAGGGTCCTGACAACAGAAAACCAACATGTGCCCTTTCAGGCTTGCACAAAAATATTTACCTTGCCAAACAGGCAGCTGTGTCTCCTGTATCTTTGGCTTATACCCAGTGTCACATTTCAGTTGACAGGGTCAGGGGGGACATCAACATTCATGCAATAGTTCTGTGTTTATGTGGGGGCTCTCACAGAGAACAACCAACATCCTTATCCTTTTTGGGACTGAAAGAGTGGAAAAAAATGTAGATATATCTTCCTGTTACTGCTCAAGTCAATACATGTGACTTCGAATGTATAGAAGGAGTAGATATACTGAGAAGGTAGTGAGGTTAGAGAGTCATTTTTCACTGAACTAATTGCTTTTAGTACAGTCATGATTCCATTATGGAAGACCGTAAAGGCTAACAGTGGTCAAAAGGAACACTAGTTAGAATCCATATGTTCTTTGCATAGAATATATAAAATACAGTCCTGAAATTCAAAGAGATTTCTCTCCTTTCCTCCTGAGAGCTGCTTTGTTTTTCTTCAGTGACCTTCTTGTCTCTCATCCACATCTAAATATTTGATGAGAGGTCTTCCTGTTCATTTGTTCTCTGAGGATCACACGATCCATCTCTTTTCTTTTTCATGCCCTGAGTTTTTACCACTGCAAAACATGTTTTCTTTTCCTTTTCAGAGTCTGAAAGTTGTTTTGTAATACTGGGCATTATCATAGCCTATTTACGCCATTCTGGGGATTCTTCAGAAGAGCAATGCTGGATTTCCAGATTTTTAGCAGAATTAGGTTTCCCTTTGGGGATTACACTAAGACTTGATTTAATATCTTTTGACATTCCTCTTGTTATATATATCACAGTAAAAGCCTTTTAAGAGTGGTAGCAACAAAGAAATTGAAGTCTTTTTTGTTGTTGTTCTCAGAAGATGTTTGATATTTTTGGATCCAGGCTTAGAATGTGTAACTGTTTCTTTTTATTTATTTTTTTAATTATATCTAGCACAGCAGAAGGTTTGACAAGAGAAAATATGTCAGATGTAAGCGGATGGCAAACCTTTCTACAGGCACTGGGATACTTTCTTAAGATGTTCTTTGGCTCTGCAGCGCTTGGCACACTTACTGGTCTTATTTCTGCATTAATATCCTTTTTTAATTTTGGTGCTACACATGTATAAATTGGTGAACTTCCACATTCCAGTAGTATTTTTCTTTCCCATCTTTTTCAGCATTTCTTAGGGGATATTTCTTACTAGTCATTATTTTGTTGACTGAGGTTTTTCTCATGCTCATTTTGTTTTTATGTTAGTATGCATGGATGCATATTAAAAAGTTGCATCAAATTTATATGAACATAATTAACGTCTGAAATGCTGTATAGTAGCTTATATTGTGTGCATTGGAGAGTTATAAAATATGGTAATTGTTTTGTAAATTCAAAATATATTAATTCCGTTTCAATACTGATGCATTTTTACAAGCATATGGCTCTTCTTTTACATACATAAACCAGTTAATTAAAAGGAAAAAAAAAAAAAGCTGCTTTTCCTGAGGGCTTTTGAGTCAGACCAGCTCATTTGTCCCTATGTATCATATTCAGCAGCTGAATACAGATCCTGTTCTGTTTGGATTTCCACTGAGTTGTATTTTACCTCTTCACTTCCATGAATTGGTTGCTAAACGACCCAGAAGCTTCTCTGCTGAGATAAGGAAGGATGTTTGGTGTAAGTCAGATACCTTTGTTACTTTTTCAGAGCTTGTTTAATGTTAACACCGACTTCACTGTAGGTAATCTTTTGTGCTGGGCTGTTTCTTCATGTCATCTGGGACATACTGTTAAGCACTTTGCTTGTAAATAACAAGAACAGAGTGTTTCATTAAATACAGACCTATTTCCCCTCTTGGTTCATTAGCCTGATCCCATGAACCTTTAAATTATTCCATGCATCACAACAAAAGAGGGAGACAGATGTTCAACACTTCTTTCACTGATACTTAATGATATTAAGACAAAGAGAAAAGCAGCTTATTTACCCTATTACAGGGGTTTTTGTGCCTCAAAGTATTGGATATACCATAAGCACGCAAAATTTCAGTGCGGCAAGGGACACCTCTTACTAGTTGCCATAGCTGAAGATTGTTGCTAGCTCATCATCCAGGAGGAATGTGAACTTCCATGTCACAGGCATATAATCCTCTGAATTTTACTAAAGGTGGTAGGTGGAGTATTTTCAGCGTTAAGGCAAGGATGCGATTGAAGCAGTATTCCTCGCTGTTAGTATTACTGCAGATCTGTCATATCCATTTTAAAGTACTGATAAGTCTAGTGACTGAACAGAGGAGGTTGCTTGCACATAGTGTGACAAATAACGACGTCTGAGGCAAAATCTACTTGTACTTGGCAGCTGTGCAGCAGAACCTTGCATGAGATGCAAAGCAGAACTTGTGGCCCTTGACAAATGTCCATGTTTATTACTACAAATGTAAAGTAGGTTTTAAATATCTTGTGTTAAAAGGACATTATTTTTGTTAAAATGTGAGAGCTATTTTCCTTTTATTGTGCTGTTTCATAGCTCTCCCCTACTTTTAGAAAAGCCTTTACTATTTAATGATTCTCTGGGCTTTTTCTACAATAGTTTTGAAGCAGAGATTTCAAAGACTGAACGCGTAGGGAAATGGCCCTTGTAGATCCAAACAAACAGTTTGGTATGTTGTTATCAATACTGTATAGATACATCTGTAGCAGAGCTTTCTGGTCTCTAGGTCTGTATATTCTGATGGACTTCTACCCGTAGTAGCTTCTGTGAGAAACACTCCTCATAGGAAATTATTAATTTTTCCATACTTGAGTCAAAGGCCAATGTGCAGACTTTATTCAACAGATAAATACATTAAGCCTGAACATGTTGGTTTGGGTTTTTTTTAATGGAATGACACAGATTTACATTTTTCTTTGATTTTTAGTTAACTTTTTCCATAACGGTTTCTTGTGTACGTGCTAAAGCACACTGATTTAAGGAAGACGCCCTCCCTAGAGTTTGGGATGATGATTATCTTTGCTTACCTTCCTTATGGACTTGCAGAAGGTATCTCACTTTCGGGTGAGTAGCAAAATGAGTATGTGTGAGTTTCTTTGATAAATTTAGGGAGTGGGTATTATATGTCCAAGAGAATCTCTGGTGTTCTGCATTTTTTTTTCTCATTTAACCTGTGCTCTTAACTTTGACTTACTTTAAAAAGTACTTATTCTCTACCTTGTTATAAAAGTAGAGAAAAGATAACTGCAGTTTTCATAAGCATTAGTTAGCCAATGTAAACACTAGTATTCTCCCTAGTTACCTCTGCCAAACCCAGGATTAAAATTTCAGCTGCACACTGTAGATCTCAGCCACATCAGCTAACTTGGATAATGTCCAGCCTCCTACCCTGTAGCCATTTTTCTGCCTGTCCTTCAGTGCCATTGCAGAAATCAGCTGAGACTAATGAGTGTTGTATATATCTTTGAATACTTGGGAGAAAGTTTGTTGAAGGCTGTGAGAAGAGGCTTACAGGTGAACTTCTTCCATCATTCTGTAGAATCAAGTACAAACACAGGGTCCAGTTCTGCTGGATGCCCAAAGTCTCTGACCTTTGCTGATTTAAATGGGTTTTCAAGGCTTCCTTTCTTATTTCTCAAAGGAAAGTGGGAAGGGATGCAACAGTTATTATAATTCAGATAGCTAGGGAATCTGCTTGGTTCTTTTTTTTTTTTTTCTTCCTTGGGTTGTGGTTGTTGCTTTCTAAGTGCATTAAAAAGTGCATTAAAAGATGTATTTCCCCTACAACTTGGACTATATATGAATGTTAAAAGTTTGGGAGGAGTAGCAGGACTAGATTTCTTGTAAATGAGCTGCAGGTAGGAAATCAGACTTTCTGAAAATGTTACCTGTGAGCTGAAGTATGTATTTTGGAGCAGATCTGTAGCAGTGTGTATCAGCATACCTTCACTGATGGCAGTGGAGTTGTATTTTTTTATATGTATGAAGATGTGGCCTGTAATCATGGTAGTTACACAATCAAGGTGTATAATCCTAATGCAAACGTTCCATTCTGCCCACTTGCATCCAGAACTACTCTGTACATGTGTGTGGGCCAATGCATACATAGTTTGATATGTTAAAATATTTGTGTTGCTGTAAAAACAAGTTTTGCCTTGTGAGAAGATTATTCTGGAGGGTCTCAGCACATGGCCTTTTCTATTTCTAATTTATAGTGCTTAATAATATAAAAATATTATTAAAAGTTACAGAATTACAATGCCATTGCATTATATAACCAACACATCTTATGTTGGTCTACAATGAAGAAGAATTTACAGTAAGATTCCTAGTTAGTTACTCTCAGGACAATAGAGGTCCTGTGTCTATAAACACAGTCTTTCTAATTTGCTCAAGCGCCTTCAAGAATGACTTCTCAAGAAATACAAGCTTCAAATTACCTTAGTCAGGTCACTTCTATGTTTCAAACAAAGGATTCTTTTGACTGTACCTCAGCTATTCTAATCCTTTCGGTTGTGTTCATCAGGACCACTCCTAGGCATGTAGCTCCAGCCAAGTACTTCTAGTCTTTTAAAGTTCCCTTGTTTTGGGCGAAGCAGGCATACTCCCACACATCATCCCGGCCTCTCAACATCTGCATTGCAGTTAATTTCTTCTGGGTTATATTGTCAGGTTTGGTCAGTTATTTCCTCACAAGGAGTACTGTAGTTGTTCTTCAAGTGGACTGCTAATTTTTTCCACAATCCCTAACCTTCATCTCAGGTGACATTTTTTGCAGGTATAAGTCTATGCAGCAGCCTTGGAAATGCTTAAAATTTCCTTTAAGATACCCAGCTCCCTATGAACAGCCAGCAACTGCCAGTGCCTGTGACACAACTTGAGCAGTTAGCGAAATAGGTTGAAATTCAGATTCTTACCATAAATAACCAAGAGCTCGGAAGCAAGGCAGATGGGAAAAATCCCTAACACAGATCAAAGATTTGTGAAATACAGTGAAATCCGAGGTGGCTGTTCTGGCCTGGGATACCAGCTGCTGTATCCCTGTCCAAGTTGTGCATGTCATGAGGGCAACTGAACCCTATAATGGAAAATTTGGTGGCTCTTCCCATATTTGATAGCTGAGATTAATCTCTGTAGTAACTTAAAGCAGATAGTTTAGTGACCCATTCTGCTGGGGGAAAGGGATGTTCTGCACAGTAACATTCCTTGCAGGCCCTACATGGACCGGTGGAATGAGACCAGTATGAATAACAATGGTAATAGAAACCCACTTACGGTTTCATAAGCTTTTGTGTTAGTAAGGGCCATAAACAAATATTTGCAGGGTGCAGGCTGTTCTTCTTCTGTTGACTGGCACATTTTTATCTACAGGTATCATGGCAATCCTCTTCTCTGGCATCGTGATGTCTCACTATACACACCATAACTTGTCCCCAGTTACACAGATTTTAATGCAGCAGACACTGAGAACTGTTGCTTTCATGTGTGGTAGGTACTATTAATATCTAATATTAACAGTTAAAAATTTTATTTGCCTGAAGTAGTGATTCTGATGGGAGCAGCAGAGGTGTGAATTTTCTTCCAGCCCTTTGTATATCAGTGCTACATCTCTTTGAGAGAAGAATTCCTAATAGTGAAGGCTGGGAGGCAGACAAAAGTCACCTTTCCTACCATACTGGAAAAAATACACAGTAAATTTCTTTCCCACCCTGCAGGCTCCTGCTAAGGTTTGCCACAAGATTGATAAAGATCTCTGACTCCTGTATTCCTCTGATCTATCTTTAGTTTTAGAAGATGGATTTTTAGTGGTATTTTTTAACACGGTTTTGTACATAAAAAGGTACTTGCAAAAACAATAGCTTCACAAATTGAGGAGAGGTTTTTGGAAGTAGCAATACAAGCAGCTCAGCAAGTCACACAGTTTTTCTATTTCCTTTTACAAGCCAAACTTTCCAAGAAATTACATGCTTCTGTATTACAAACGTATCCCTGTTTTTCAGGGGATGGCATCCATGTGTTCTCAGTTGTTTGCAGGAAGATACATTTGGAACATGGTCACCTTGCCTTGGTGCAAACTAAACTTAACCACTCATTACCTGAGCACCAAGTAGCTTATCAGGGTTTGATCTTAATTTATTACAAATGCTAAAAAACCCCACATTAATTCAGGTCACTGTAAAGGAGTTATTTATGATACCGTGCAATTTTGTACATGTTTGCAGCAGGTTTTGAATATCAAACTAAGTAGCCAGTATCCAAAGCATGACCAATGTCTTATGCTGCACAATTCAGGTATTGCTACTGTCTGTCCAAATCTGGCCTGTTTTTAACTACCTTTATAATAAGGAACCTACCTTGCTAGGACAGCAGTGGACTGGCGAGACATCCAGACTCTGTAGCTCTCTGATGGCAATGGGGTGCTGCTGTGGAAATAAAATGCTTGGGTTACTGTAGTCATTGTGCAGTGGTGGTACTATTTCAGATTTGCAAACGCTTCTTGAGGTTATTAGAACATACAAGGGTTGATAGATTGTGCAGTGCAGTATTTTATTACAAAGAAAGCCATGAAGTGCTATTTATAAGAATTTAATGAATTGAATGTTATAGACTTTATACTTACATGCTATATACTTTATAATAGTGTTCAACTTGCAGTGTATGAGATTGTGCCTGACATTTCAGTTCTATATAGCATCTGATTCAAAGCTACAGAACTCATTAGTAGTCACTCCTGTAGCTTGTCCTCTGCAGCTTATCCTATATTCCTCAAGTAAAAAATTCCTTAGTCTTTAGAACAAGATTTTCCTCGCTTTGTTCATACTCAGTAGGAATTTCCAGCTGAGAAAAGCCTACACACACAGACTAAGGGGCTGTCCTCTGACAGTGAGAGTGGAAGAATCTAGCCTTTTGCATAATTACATTTGTGCCTATTTTGTCCATTCAAAAGTCAGGAATTACTATTTTGTATGCCATATGTAGTAACTTAAAATAAGAGTAGAAAAGGTTTTATAGAATTGTTTATTTAAGATGTGATTTCTCTTTTTCAGAAACGTGCGTTTTTGCATTTCTTGGCCTATCAATTTTTAGTTTTCCTCACAAATTTGAAATGTCCTTTGTCATCTGGTGCATAGTAGGTATTTACTTTCTTCCATGCCTGTTTAGATGCGGTTTTGGTATTGGGGAGGGGGAGACAGTTAAAATATTTTAGAATAGTTATGTTTTGTAGGTTTGTATGAAGATATTTTTTTATATTGCACAAAGTTAATTCTCACTAATAGCATGAAATTATTCTTCTTGTTCTCAGCACTTGGTGTACAAATACATCAGTCTTCTTTAAGGAATTCCAGTTTCCTGTTATTTTGAAGCACTCCTAGATAAGATTATTAAAAACAAGGAAAAGAATCTTGCTTGTTTTGACCCTATTAGATTTATTAAAGTGAAAGAAGTCTCAACAGCTGTTGAGATTATTATACATGCCACTTTATTCCGGTAGTTATTTTACCCAAAAACAGTCGTGAGTTTTTCCATATCTTTAGCTTCATATGAATGATTTGAGTGAATGGGCAGTTCATAGAAACTACAGTGCAAACTAGAAACCAACTCTGCTCCATTTCATCTCTCCAGGACTACAGCTTTTGAGTCTTTCTCTCATATATCACTACAGTTTGTGTACATAAACCAATTTAGTCCATACATCTTCACTCAGCTCACCCTCTTCAGTGGAAGTTCTTACTCAGGCTTTGTCTAATGTGTACTCATTCTTTGGGTCCATTCTTAATTCTTCCATTCTGTATTTGAGCATAGCTTTATGTATTGGCACTTAGAATGACATCTCACATAGGGGTTACCTACATCTATTGCTATTGTTATTGTTTAATATAGACTGAAAAGTATGTTGCAGAGTCGAAAGAGGGAAATGTGAATCCATTTCCAGTCATATCCTAGCATATTTTAGTCTTCAAGGGAAGAATTGTTATCTCCTGTTTACAGATAGTGGTGAACTGCTCTCACTGCATTACACCCAACTTCCTTATCTAATATATATCTAAGGTGTGACACTTCCTTCTCTGTAGCATTGCCCTCACAGGCATAATGCAAATTGTGTAATTTTGGGGTGATTCACAAAGGAAAACAGCACAGCCCTTCAAGAATCCTGCTGACTAATTCTAGGGTATTTACCTTATCAAGCTCTGTTTGTCGTGGAGCTTAAAAGTAATGCCACTGTGAAAACCTTTGCTTTTCTAAGTTCAGGTTTTCACTGCATTTGTTAATTGTTTGCCATTGAATCAACAGTACATCCGCCCTCCCCCCCCCAAAAAGGTTGCTTCATTGTGTGGCGTATTTTATAACCATACCCAGGGAAGTGTTGAGGAACCAGATTACTTGTATTTGTTTGGCTTCTGGCCCTTTTCTCTGAGGAACTGGTCCATAGGGACACAATAGAAAGATCTTATTGCCTCTTAGCTGCTGCGCCAAGGGAATGATTAAAGGAGCTGAACTGAGGAGAACTTTTACCCGAAGTAATTCTTGGTCTCCCTGGAATGCCTCCTGGGTTCCATTTATTTATTATAAGTAAAATAGCATCTGGTCTCTGTCATTGACAAGACTGGTTTATTTTCAAATAAGCAGACAAAATGTTTAAAAAGCTAAATTCCACACTGACGTAAGCAGAGAGATTATTTACGATAGTTTAGCAGCACACCTGCTTGCAAGACTTGTGAGTGAAAAGAGCGTATTCACCTCACCCTGTCCAAACCAGATGCCACTGTGACGCATCAGATGGTTTTTCTGCTTTCGTTTCTGTTTTTCAGGTACTTGTTCTGTTTGGTAGAGCAGTGAATATTTTTCCGCTTTCCTACCTACTCAACTTTTTCCGTGACCATAAAATCACCCCCAAAATGATGTTTATCATGTGGTTTAGTGGTAAGTTAAAGCTCAAAGCACAGAGGAGTGGGGGGAAAAAAAAAAAAAAACTGTCTTTTTCATTGTGTGGGCTACTTTGGGAAGAATTCATTTTCCATCTGTGAAGCAAAATTCAACTGAACTTTTGCACTGTTCTCAAAGCCCAGTGCAATAGGGGCATTCTCTTTCTCCTTTGTGCTGGAGGACTGTGCCGTGGTGATCCCCACGAAAGCTTTTCTGCAAAGAAATCTGCTTCTCTTTCTAGGTCTCAACTTCACAGTTAGAACAACAGTATCTAAAGAGCTCAGACTAATTTTAGGGTGGTAACCAAATGATAGTTAAATGGACATAGGCATAGGATTGTATCTTCTAAAGATGGAAAATTCCTGTTACCAGGGTGCTGAGGACCAGTGTAGCTGTTGATTCACTCTTCACTGGTTTACTGTTCTCTCTGGTAAGGTTTACGTGGTGCAATTCCCTATGCCCTCAGCCTCCATCTGGGCTTGGAACCAATTGAGAAGCGGCAGCTCATTGGGACAACAACAATCATCATCGTACTGTTCACAATTTTGCTGCTGGGAGGAGGAACCATGCCCCTCATCAGACTGATTGACATTGAGGACTCCAAAGCACGCAAGAGGAACAAGAAGGACATTAATCTTAGCAAGACAGAGAAGATGGTTGGTTTGGTGTTTTTGTTCAGATGACTCTCTTGTTTTCATTGTTTTGGTTTTTTTTTAATTTTCACATTTTCCAAGACTAGTACTTTTTACTGGAAAGTAAAATGAGAGCAAAGGGAAAAAGCCAAGGTGGTAGGAAAAGGCCAAGCAATGTAATTTTAAAATATCCCACAGAGCTGTCTTAAGTGTTTACACAAAATAACTGTTTGGACAAAGGGAGGAGAAATAGTCTCTTAACTGAATCTAATTATAAATTGATGATACAAATTACAGTAGCCCCTGCAAAAGCATAAAGCATGTGATACAGGCTTGAGTCATATGCAGAAGGAAAGTAGCTAGTACAGTGTGAGTCATGAATTAATCATAAAAGGCAGATGGAAATTATTTTGAAAAAGTCAAAGCAAAGGCCATAAGAAGAAGAAGATGGTAACAGCAGCACCTCTGACTGGGTTTTATTTTAAAACAATTTCTGGCTAAGCAAGAGTACTGAAGAAAACCAACAGCCAGTCTGAAGCCTCAGGTACAAATGGCTGGAGTACATAAAGTATCCTGAAGCATTTGCCTCAAACCACCGAGCAGTGCAGGGATTGTTCTGTAGGATCTGAAGAACAGCTCCTCTTGTGAGGTTTCAAAAAGCTTGCAGTCTTCAGAATTATTTTCTGTCCACATAGGGAGGTGTGTATAGGAAGACTATAGGGGTAGGTTTTGTTCTGATAACAGGGCTTGCTTTCAGTGAGACAATGACATTGGTGTTGCTTGCTGGATAAAATCATTGTCCAGCTCACAAGAGAAAACCTCCACACTAGAAATCTGTTCTCAGCAACAGTAACAATACAAAATATGGAACATTTGAGGTCTTTTACCTTTCAGCATGAAAAGGGAAGCTAAGTGGCTCTGGGAATCAGCAGTTGGACAGATGCATACAGCCATAAGCCCTGGTAGGCTGAGGTGATAAAGTTTCCATATTGGTCCAGCATGGGAATTAGCTGTGAGAAGGGAGAGCACAGAGCATGGGGCTGAAGCAAGCTGGAAGGGCAACTGTCACATTTCTCAGGTTATCCCAATATTTGTGATCTTTCTAGGGAAATACCATAGAATCTGAACATTTATCCGAGCTCACTGAGGAGGAATATGAAGCCCAGTACATAAAACGCCAGGACCTCAAAGGGTTTATGTGGTTTGATGCCAAGTATTTGAATCCTTTCTTCACCAGGAGACTCACACAAGAAGTAAGTCTGTCTTGTTTTCTCTAAGAAAAGATACTGTGGTAGAGCTGGTTGTCATTTCACTCTGTACCATTCAAAGCTCATAGTGTAGCCGTGCAGCTTCTGCAGGAGGAACTGTGAGCCATCTCATCTGTTACTGGTGCATATGGAGAGCGGCTGTAATGAAAAGCTGCACTGTAAAATTACAGGTTGGATTAAATGAGCATCTCTTGGGGCTACCACAATTAAACTTTAAAAGGTGTATGGATTTATTGAACTCGCCTTTAATCTTGCAGAGTACCGTGGAGACTATCAGGAGTTTCTAGCTACTACTGTTGCTAGGAAATGCTGCTGCCACTCACACAGGGTTTTGAAAGTGCTGCCACACAAAGTTCCTGCCTTTTACTGTACATGGTCCTGTGAATTCTTGAGTTGCGATTTTTTTACAGAGTGCAGTTTTTAATCTTGGAAATACGCACCAGCTTTTCAGCTGTCACTTTTAAGGCTTCTACACTGGGAGACCAAGACTTTGAAGCTGTAAATGCAAAATGACACCTGACTGAACATGTAACTTAACACTGCGTGGCTCCGAGAGGTGTAAATGCTATGCCACGTTCACTCCTGTGCCTCAGAAACCCGAGATTCCTTAGCCACATAATTCACTGGGTTTCCAATTTGCCACAGAATTAAGTATTTTTGCTGTGGAGTTAATAATTGTGTAAAGTGTGCACATTCCATTTTCATACCCTGCCCAAAGGTACTATTTTTCCCTCGTTTTGGTACCTTTCTTTTCAAAAGAATACTTTCAGCACTTTCTCGCAAAAGCTAAAAGCATTTTTTGCAAATCCAAAAACAAATCAAGAAGCCAGAGTAAGCATCCCATTTGTAATTGGTGGCCAAAAGCACAGCTGCCATCCAGACTGCAACCAAAGGCTAGAAAAAGAAGTATGTGAATCACAAGCTTCTCACTGTCCCTGGGAACACTTAAGAGAGGAGTGAGAGTCAAAACCAGGCTGTCCAGACAGCATTAGGATTGTTGAAAGCCACGTAGCAGGGCTGTCTAGAAGACACAGGTAAAAATACCTGTCATCCAGAAATGTCATCCATTGAAATAATTACTGACTGAACACTCGATAAACATTTTCTGGTAGGAAATAGAATTGCTTTGCATGCCTAGAGAGTAGGAGCAGATTATTTCCTCAGGAAAATGTTAAACTACTCTTTCTCTTTTGCTCTAACACACAAATAGTGTTGTAGCTATGTAACAGAATGTTCTGGTTTGCTTTTTGCCTTAGGACTTGCATAACGGGCGCATACAGATGAAAACCCTGACAAACAAATGGTACGAAGAGGTACGACAGGGACCCTCAGGATCTGAAGATGACGAGCAAGAGCTGCTATAGCAGAGTGGGGCAGGAACACAATGAGTTTATCCCTAGGAAGAGGATTTTAGCATCAAGAGTCTGACTGCACAAAAGGTGGAGAGCTAAGAGTGAATTTTGTGATTGCAGGCATGTCTTCTGCTACATGTTTAGGTATAAAACTGCAGATCTGCTGTGCTTGGTATTACTAGTCAGCGATGGAAACCCAGAAGTGTCAGGCACTGAACTGAATGAAGAACCTTTTGTTCAGATTTTACAGCATAGCAAATTTCATGAAGCCTGTTAAAAAGCAGAAATATCTGCCATGAAAGGATGACATTGTTTAATGGGGGGGGGGAGGGGTCTTCTTCCTATTTGAAACCTGCTGTAAACATACGCTGAAGTACAGAGCCATTGTATGACTCTGCAAAACAGAATGAATTGCACTTTACTTTTATATATATAGCTATATATATTCATTCACAGCATGAAGAGTCTTGACAGTTTATACTGTGAATTTGTTTCAGCACTAAGTAAGGGAATCTGACTGGAATAAATGTATAATTTATGGGATTTGCACATTATGAATCTGGAGAAGATGCACACCCTGACAAAATGCAGATGTTGCACATACAAGGAAGCACCTCTGAAAAATTAAGGGTTTGTCTTTTAAGAAATTTGTGATTTCTATTTTATGGGATTTTATTTTTTTTATATGCTGAAGTAACTCATACACAGTACTGATTATAGCATGGTTTGGGGGGGCGAGGGATTGTATGACAGTACAAAACTGCATCTGAAATTGTAGTTTTAATGTATTTTATTCGGCTAAAGCCAGTTGCAGTTGGGTTTCTGTAACTGGCAGTTGCTCCTTGCTGGCACTTCAGCTTCAAACCTTAAAAAACAGCAGCTTTTGTTTTGCCTAATTCCTGAAGCGTCTCTAACACTCCAGAAGCCACTAGTGGAATTTTTAAGTTCTAGTGAAAACAAAAGCAGAGTCTACAAAAATCTAACACGGGTACAGAAAGGTTAACGTCTCACATTGCTGAAGCAGCCTCGGTTGGGAAGTGCCAAACAGCTTTCACGAAGCTGTCCTGTTGTTAATATGATTTCTCTCTTCTGCTTACGCCGTTTCAAAATCCACAGCATCATTCCACAGTTCCTACAGGGCCCGTTCCGCGTGCTGACTGCCCAGCCCCAAGCAGAGACGCGGTGTTTGTTGCGCGTTTGCCGTGGTGACACGGGCAGCAGTTTGCTCTCGCTGCCAACCCAAATTCCTCCTGAGTCATTTGCATATTCACTGTTGAAATGTGGTTTGTAGCTCTGCAAGTAAATCTGACATGCCAGTGTACATGCTTGTTTCTGAAAGTGTGAGACTTATATTTTTGGTCTGGTTTTTGCTACTAAGTTTTTTTTAATCAACTGCTTACCCGCTGGGAGGAATAAAACTTTAAGAATGTATTAGAATCCTAAACCTGAGTCGTCCGAGTCGTTTTTCCAAAATGATGCATCTTGCTGTAGGACTCCCCCCTTCCCTGTCCCCTCCCCAGTAGTTGAAAGACCTTCTCCCTGCTACTCGCGGAGCCGAAACACACACTGCTGGGCGTATGACTGGGGCATGAACTCAGCTTCTGGCATTGACTGGAAAGCAATTGGTGCTCACTTTATTTATCCTTATAGAAGGGGGATCTTTGTAAAAATCAGACTTTTTCTTCACCCTTGTAGACAACAGTAGACTTGACTCCATTTTAGCTACCCATCAGCCTTAACTCAGTGTCTCAGCTTGACCATTTAAGCCCAGGAGCTGGCTGGGAGGTCTCTGGGAGCTTCATGTTGTTCTAGATACTATCACACTGGGCTTAGTGTTAAGCCATAGCTGTGCTGAAATATAAAATAGCCTCCCATTTCTATTATTCCAGTGAAATAGATCACCTGCGAAATAGATAGCGGTTCGTACCAGTAGGTCAGCAGCCCTTTCATGACTTCCATCAAAACAAATTGATCGTTTCCTGCCCTCTGCTGGTAATTAGTGATAGCGCTCCCACATCTAATGAGAGCCTCGTGCTGGGAATCATTTTACAAATTAAATTGAAGCAATTAACTGATATAGCTAGAACTAATGAAATCACTTTGACACAATTAAATTGAAGAAAATTTGGATGGTTTAATTTAAAAGCAACCGTTCTAAAACTTATTAAAGTATTGCAATTTTCAAAGCTTGAAATTAAGGCAGCTTTGTTGTCTCTCAAAATACGCACTGGCTTCCTTATTTTGAAACCCATGGAAGAAGTTTTTACCATTATTTCAGTGACCAATTTTCATATTCATTTATCAATACACTGACTTTTCTGTGACAGCCATTTCACAGTTTGGATTTCTTCCCTTAAAAGTAACATGCTTAGAAAAGGAAAACTCTCCTACTGACTTGACCTGCAGTCACGTCAGATAATTTCCTATTTTAGCAGACTAATATTAAACTCTAATCCTTTTTCCACAAGTACTAGCAGCCCCATCCTGACTTGGCATCATCTGTGAACTTTGTGCAAGTGTAAACTTGATTTTTATTGCTCCTTTAAATACAGAGCCACCAGGAAGTACAATGCAGATGCTCCTAATTACAGAGCTCTGAAGTTCTGCCAGACGACAAACCCAGAGGCTCTTTTTCTTGACGACTACGGAGCCATGCAAAGGAGAGGCAAGGGGAGCCCAGAGCACAGCTTCCAGAAGTTACTTTTCCCCTTTTCCAGCCCCTCCCACAGCCTGCGTTAGCCCGTGACAAGATGCCTTGGCTGCTGATGGTAAAACCCCTCATCCGCAGTGCGGAAGAGCATTCAAAAGCTCCCACTGCCAAGCAGAGCCGAGCACAGACCCATCTCCCCATTTCTGTGCTGGTGATGTGGCCGTGGGCACAGTGTTGGCCCAGGAGTGAAGGGAGTCACCAAAACTCCCCAGCTGCCCCTGGGGTGCTGGCAGTGAGGGGGCATTTCCCCAGGCTCAGCAGCCCAGCCTGATTAAGGATGCAACAGAGCTGCTCACAGAATGCAAGAAAAAAAAGGTGTTTTCAGCAGTGGCTCTGCTCCCATCATGGCCACACAAGGTCCCTATGGAATGGCTGTAACACAGACAGTCCACAGCAGGGGCTGCAGGCAGCAGAACCCCTTTCCATCTCCTGGCAGGTCATGCCAGGTAGAGGTGATCCCTGCACCAGGAGGAGGTGATCCCACTGGCCACCTTCCCCAGCAGATGCCTGCTGCCCCTGCCATGCTGGGGGAGAGGAGGCAGAACACCCTACATAGCCTCTTCCCCGGGACAGCAGGGACTGTCACCAGGTTTCATTTCACTGCTCAAGAGGACAGCAAACCTGCTCTGCATTGTCACCACTGCCAGCTCACAGGTCTGCTCTGTGCCTCAGTTTCCCCATTAGTCAAAAATCACCCTTGCAAAGCCCCCTGTGAGCTGCTTAATTCTAGGGGCTACTAAAACTACACTCAGACTAGCCAGCCTTCCAGCAACCCCTCTGCCAGGCAGGAGGGGATGCCCCTGCCTGCCCCCTCCCTTGCATCCCCCACCGGGCCAGCTGCACAGAGCATGATCCTGCCACGGGGCTCAGGCCAGCACCCAGCCACCCCTCCCTCTGGGCAGGGCTGCCACACGGCAACCGGATGACACTCAGCCAGGGAGAGCTCCCAGGTCCCACCCGTAAGACACAACAGAGCATGTGATGGGGCTCCAGCATGTCCTTCCTGCAGACACACCATCACCACTCCTGTCCCCCACAGAGGGATATGTCTGGAGGCACCCTGCACCCTGAGACAGCTGCATGACAGTCCCAGATGAAGGGATCATTACCACAGGACCTGGTTTACATCCAACTTGCACATTCTTTGGGTCCCACCTCTGCCCTGGGTGCCCAAGAGCTGGACCCGGCCCCAGCCTGCTCATGACTCACCAGTCAAATGCAAGCAAACACCTCCAGCTTTCCCCGTCTTCTTTTCACCATGATGATGATGTTATTTTTAACTCAACCACACGAAGAGACACTCATTTATTTTAAACATTAAAGTACCTATGGGCTGTGTCTACAGCCTAATCTAAAAGCTGTCATGAAAGGACCAAGAGCAATTGTCATTAGCTACCTTCAGGAGCTTAACCAGGAGAAAGACCAGGGCTGTGAGTTTTGCCTGTTAAACACCCTTCATCTTTTCCCAGGGACTGGGCAGTCTGTAGCTGAGGTCCCCCACCCCAGAGAGGAGGTTTCCACCCATGGGCTGTATTTAAAGGTCAGTGGTACAAACAGTGGCTGGAGCTGCCCAACCTTTGAAAAAAACCAGGGCCACAAGAGAGGACAGAGAGCACAGACAGCAGAGGTGAACATGCAGTGTTGGCTTTGTGCCACCACTGATCTTGGAGGTACAAAGGATCTGGATGCAAAGTGTCACTGGCCATTACTTGGAATAGTGGTGAAGGCTGAGGGCAGCTCTGATTTGAGCTGATGGGATTGTCATCAGTGATTCCCACTTTAAATTGGAACAGAAGTTCGACAAGTTTGTGTGGGACCTTCCAGAGCATGGAGCTGCTGGTCCTGCTGGTGGAGAAGCCAACAACAGCTGAGGGCCACCAGCTGGGAGAGATTAATACCTTCAATTAAACACCACAGCCAGAAGTGATGAAATCACTCTGAAGCAATCAAGCAGAAGGAATGTTGAGGGGAGGGCGTTTTAAAAACAACTGCACTAAAACTTAAGAAGGTGCCCACTGCTTGTCCCAATTTGGAGTCAAAACTTCATTTTCCCTTTGGACTACACATTAACCTCCATACTTTGGAGCTACTGGAAGATGTTTCTACAATGATGTCAGTGATGGATTTTCACAAGCATTTGTAATTTCCTTGACAGTCGCCTTATTCCCTATTTTTCCTTTCCTAGGACACATGGCTCCCCTGCCACCCCTGGAGGGGCAGGAGCACACCACTTCCTGCTCACCTTTCAACATAAGGCAGCAAAAAGATGATGCCTGGAAATGCGGCTGTTTTGTGCGTTATTAACAGAGTCACAGTGAGCAAACCATACATCCTAGAGCCAGATGGGACTGTCAGTGAGGAAGCACAGAAATCACAAGGGTTACTGCCCTATACAGTCAGGTTAGCACCAAAGTGATTTTATCACACGGATTGATGGGAAGTCATGGGTGGTGTGGGAAGAAAATAACCCCAGAATAGGCCAACTACCTTTGGAAACTGCCTTATGGTTTTAACTGGCCTCTGCCAGCTTGCCCTCAGGAAGGAATCTCTCTCCTAGAGAAAGATTTCTGGCTGCAGGTTTTCTGGCTCAGGTTGAGCTTTTAGTAACTCCATATTGCTAATGTATAGATCAATGGAGCACACGTCTGCACATGCCTCTGCATCTTCAAACTCAAGAGGCTGACTGAACTTGGAACACAAAGGCCATTTGGAAATAAAGCCATCACTGCTAAAAGGCACAAGTGCTCTCACTCGGCCAGCACGGAGCGAGAAACACAGCGACTGAAGCACCCCTGCCAGGCACCAAACCCCCACCGACACAGCCCTGGCTTGTGCCCTGCACCAGCACCAGGCTCACACCAAGCAGCTACACAGCCCTGCAGCCCCCAACCCCCTTCCCAGCCAGCTCAGAGCTGAGGACCAGGCTGCAGCAGCAACCAAAACTAGAGAAATCAACCCTCACAACCAGCAACCTCCTCCCACACCCTGCCCCACCGCAGCAGGCAGCGCAGAGCCTACCTCAGCTCCGCGGAGCAAAGCCACCATCCTTCCTGCAGACTCACCCCAGCAGGAACTGCCCCTGTACGGGGGGAGGTGGGGACTCCTGTCTGCAGGTCATTGGTGGCAGCTGGGGACACTGATTGAATCAGCACCAGATGGTCCATGCTCAGGGCAGGGCTCCAGCCCTGCAGGTGGGAGCACCTGGGTTTGGACAGCCCGGGTCAGACTGGGGAGGGACCCTGGCCCTGCTGTTTGGCCGGGCCGCCGTGCCTGGAGTTAATTAAATTGATGGGGAATTTGCGAAGTGGCTGCAATGCCGCTGCCTGGACACGTCGCAGCTGGAGTGTCTCTGCGAATGTGGATTAAAGCACCCTCGGCAGGATGGGCTCACAAGGCTCTGCAATCTCATGCTGAACTAAAGGCAAAGATATTGATCTGGGGTTTTCCTGGAGTAATAAAGGACAGGGGGGATATGTAGGTTGTGTTTTGTTTTTTTTTCCTGTCACCCTTTAGGTGATTTTTGGTATTTTTTGGCTAGCAGGGGACAGAGCACCAGGCCAGTGGGGCCAGTAAGCAAAGCAGGGATCTGACACTACTTCAGTGGCTGGAGCACACTGTCCCCAGAGCTTGTCACAGCCTGAAGCCACAGCCTGGCTTGGGGTCACATCCTTGGCCTCTCTCCGACTATCCCAGGGTGGCCTTGCCTCGAGAGCCCCCAGGAGATGGCAGCAGCCCTTTGCATTAATGTCCTCTGGTGGGAAATCGGCCCTTGGCCACCGTTCTGGGGGCTCCTCTCCTCCCAGGGTGGCCATGGGCAGCAGCAGGTACGGCTGGGGCTTGGCCGAGGTGGGTGCCCCAGCCCATGCAATGCCGGCTGCAACACCACTGCTTCATCTCGGCAGGAGGAAGGTTGGTTGCTGGGGAGGCAGAGGTTTGCTTGCCCAGAGTCCCCATGGCCTGACCCATGGGCTGATTGCACACCCACAGCAGCAAACCCACCAGTGCTCTCGCCTTGGCCATGCACAGCAGCAATGTTTACGTTTATCCCAGAGCGTGGCCACTAACACATGACTGAACCAAGCCAAATGTCAGTTTTGCATGAGGTAATTTACTTTAAAAATGTACAGTTTGTAGAACACAACGACCAGTCAGCAGAGGCACCGAGAGCTTATGATTCCCCCATGTGCCAGGGTGCCTGGGACAGGGTACAGGGAGCAGTGCCTGGCACTGTGGGGTGGGAGGGGACCGAGCAGCTATGACCTGGGCCAGGCGATGAATGGGCTTCCTAGAAACCTGCACCCACGTTGGAAACTTTGTCTTCTCTTCACTAGCTGTCCTAATTTTCCTTTGTTGGCAGTGTTTTGCAAATATTGCACATCTTTGGGTTGGGTGGGGGATTTTTGCATAGCAGGAGTAGGAAGCGAAGGCAGGAGCATTGCTCCCCGCATGGCCTTTCAGTTATTACTTGGCTCTTGTTGATAAAACCCCGTCCTGCCCCAACCACCTGCATCTGCAGGTATCCTGCATGGGCAAAACCATCCCAGGAAGACACAAGTGCACCCCAGAGGTATCAATGATCCTCTCATATCACAGGCCCTGTCCTGTCATGAGAAAACTGCTAGTTAAAGTGGCTACGTAGAAATGACCAAGGGACAAAAGCAAGTGCCACAACGGCCATGCTGTCGGGCACTAGGGAGAGCTGTGCAGCAGCAGCCTGCACTGATCACACACACAGGGAAAGCAAGGGCAGGACCACTTGTGCCCCAGCACCCTGCACTGCTTCACTGGGTGCCTCTGCAAGCAGCAACCACCTTCCCCACCACAGAGCTCACACCAGCCCCGGTGCCATCTGCACCAGAATTTGGCCATAACATCAAGGCCAAGAACCTTGGTATTTTTAAAGCCTAAGCTGAGTGTACCAAGTTTGTAGCTTAGATGTCTGGTGGTGGGTACCTGCAACCTTCCCCTGGGAGCACAACTGCCTCTCTGGGTTTCTGCAGAGTCCTGCAGCTCGTGGGACTCTGTGAAGTGCTGGGTGTCCTGGGAAGGGAGGAGGCTGCTCTGTCTGTGCTAAGAAAAGGCAGTGATACAACCTGTGTCTGGGAGCAACTGCTAAAAATAACAGTATCTGTAGATACTGAGAGGAAGGAGGAGGGAGAGCTTAGGGTTGGCTTACAGGCAGAGCTGGCAGAGCTGCAGGCAGAGCACAGCCAGTGACCAGCTGTTTCCCAGCTCTCAGGGCAGAAAATGGTTCACTATTCCATTTAGCATGTCCATGATTTACTGCTGCAGCTCTGGCGATGACGGGCTGTGGCATGGGTTTGTTCGTTAACCAGAGACAATGTAAAGTGCTCCCAGGAGTAACAGGCTGGCTGGCTGCTGGAGAGCAGCACTTTTCCCACCTCTGCTACTGACTCTTCTCATCACCTTGAATTCATCTTTTAATTTTGGGGGGCATAACCAACCTCTCTCAGCAGCCTGTCTGTGTTAATCAATCAGCCTCTGCAAAGCAAAACCAGCTCCCGCTGTGCCCAAGGCTGGGCACACGAGCAGCTCAGTGCTGGGGGTGGGATGGGGAGCCCCAGAGCTCAGCCCGAGGTGAACTTCACCATGGGGCTGCCAGCCTGCTACTGGAGAGAGACTGCTGCAAGCCTGCCCTGCGCCTGCTGCAGCACAGAACGTGGGGGCTGCTCTATCAATGGCTTTGCATTAGGCCCTTCTGCAGTTTCTTGGTCCTTTTCATCCCAGTCTCTTCCCATGGGTGACCTGCCCACACTTAACTCCAAACACCAACTACAAGCCCAAGGGCTGCAGTAGCCCAGGCAGCTGATCTCTGCACAGCAGTGCCAATGCATGAGCTGCCCAGTTGTCCAAGCTGCTGGGAGAGACCCTGTGGCCACAGCCCCAGCTCGAGGATGGTGCTTGGCTACAGATTTGATATTCCCTGCCTGGAGAGCATAACCTGGGACTGCTATTAATCACACTGGGATTATTTTAACCTAAAATCTTTAAAGACAAGCTCCCATTTCAATCTATAGGATGGTGGTGGGTTTGTGTTCAAGTCAAGGGAGTGAGGTAACCCAGCCTGCACAGAGAGCTGTCTCTTGAGAGGTATATAAAGATGCTTCATAATCCCAAGTGAGGTAGCTGAGTGGTGCGGTCCTGCTCCCCAATGGGGAAGGACATGGTCAGTGGGGGCTGTAGGAGTTGGCACTGGGGGTAGGGTGCCTCTTGATGCCTCCTGGCCCCAGCTCTCCCTGCCAGGCACAGTTTCTTAAGACAACCAAGTTCCTACTTGGTCATCAGAGCACCAGGATGGAAAAACAAAGACCAAGGGCCCAGAGAGCAAGCCACGGGAGAAACTGCACCCTGGACTTGCACCCTGGGCAGATTTCAGGCACTAGGGGGTCTTTTTTTTTTTTGGTTGGTTGTTTTTTTCTGTTTGCAAGTGCAAAGACTAGGCTCAGAGTTGCAAGAGCCAAACCAGGGAGGGAGGCAAGACTGATCTTAAATTTTCACATCACTTCATCTGCAGAACTTGCTGGGGACCCATCAGATACATAGGTGAGAGAAATGCATTTGGGTTTGTCTTCCAGTGTGCTGGTAGGACACAGCTGGGCTCAGAGAAGGTCTTTCACAATATCCGATGGCAGAGCATCCCCCACCATGTTCGCAGCACCCAGGCCTGACCTCTTCCGTGTGACAAGCACCATCACCTGCACCGTTCTCTTCAGGCCTGGCTGGCAAGCAGCTCCATCAGCCAGGATAGCCAGGGGAGCATGCCGGGGTGAGCTGCTGGGCACCTTGGGGTGGTTGTAGCACTTGGGGTAGTTGCTGAAACACTCAAAAGTGTCATCACAGTTTCTGCAAGTCCCAGGGTGGTTACTGAAGCCTGGGGATGGGAAGGACTGGAGGGCGGCATTTGGGCAGCCACAGCAGAGGAGGGTGCGGATGGCCTGGAGGAGCACCACATCCTTGGAGAGGAACTTATGGAAGTTGGGCTTGAAGAGCAGGTACACCAGGGGATTGTAGAGTGTCGAGGATTTGGCAAAGACAGCTGACAGCACAAAGGCCAGCGCCGGCACCTGGCTGGCATCACCCAGGACTGCCCACAGGGCAACGACCGCGTAGGGGGTCCAGGCAGCCAGAAACCCCAGGCACACAGCAATGCTCAGCTGGAAGAGAAGGAAATGGAGATAGCAGTGCCGTGAGCCTCCTATGGCACGTGAGGGATGCTGGTCCCCCCCAAAACTCAGCCTTGTTCAACAGGTCCCTGAGCAGTTGGTCACACCCCCAGGGAGAGGTGCTCAGTCTTCTGAACCCATCACACTGGAGCATCAGGGTGTCAGACGGGGCAGGCAGGCACCAGGGCAGCAACTCAGCATGTCCCAGCATGGGTGCATAAACCTGCACTCGCTTCAAGTGACTCACACCACATCCCACGTGGGAAACTCCAGGATTACTTCAGCCTGCTGCAGCAGATGGGTACAAAGCACCCAGCAACCCCACTGGGACCAGGCCAGCACTGGACTCCAACAGCCTTTTGGCAGCACCTAAAGCCCCTGCAGTAACCTATGTGCAGAGCAGGCGAGAGGCTCCGGAAACAGGCCATGCTCAGACCCCCCTCCTCTAAGCAGACTTGAATGTTTCCTTCAAGGCCAGGCTTGCAAGCTGTTTTCTTTTGTGTTTGGTTTTCTTTTTTAAAGGGTATCCACTTTTTTTTTTTTGACATATCATTGGTAAATTACAGTATTAGCTTGGAGTCTGGGGAACAATGACTCATGCAATCTTCTTTTATGATCTTTTCCAACATAATTTAAAAGGAAAACTCCTCTACCTGATGGCTATAAATGAGGAGAAACATGTTATTACCCAGACTGATACAAACACCTGGAGAATCCATCAGGAGCAGCAGACAGCCTGGCAAGAGGTGTCCTGCCATGTTCATCTGCCCATGTGGCAGGGGGCACCCTGAGACCCTGCAGTGCCGTGAGCCCTCCCCTACCTTCACAACCAGGCTGTGCACGCTGCGGACTCTGCGCTGCGGGGACGTGTGCTGCCTGATGGCTCTCCGGGACACCCGCACCGTCCAGAGGATCAGCGAGTAGGAGATGAGGATGAGGAGGCAGGGGAGAAGGTAGCAGAAGATGAAGAGGGCGAGGATGTAGAGCGTGGCCTCCCTGCTCGAGGCTTTCCAGGTGATGCAGCAGGCTGTCCCATAGGGCTCAGGGCCATAGCTGCCCCACTCAGCCAAGGGGGCCGTGGCAAACATCAGGGCATATGCCCAGACGCACAGCAGCAGCACTCCGGCATGGCAGGGCGAGAACTTGTTGCCTGCAGCAGAGGGATCAGGGTGAGGATAGTTTCCCATTGGTGAGGGGGAGCAGAGAAAGGGGCTGTGACCCCAAGCTGCCCACACCTCCAGGCATCAGGAACAAGGCCAGTCCCCGGCACACAGCCAGGGCTGTGCGGGCAGGGTAGGAGCTGCCGGGCTCAGCCATGGAGTGGGCAGAGCTGCACCAGCACTCACCTTCAGGCCCCGGGACACATGGACATCCTCCTGTCCCCTTAGGTGGGCAGCCAGAGCAAGGAGCCAAAGAAACATATGGGTTTGCCCCAGTTTGGGCAGCAAGTGGTAGGATGAGTGGTGCAGCCTCTCTTGGTTTCAGGAGGAATTGCTGAGAGGTTGTGTGGCTGCTGGTGGCATAGGGGGGACATTGTACCCACAGCCCTGTAGGGATACAGCTGCACCCATGGCCCTAGAGAGAGGATGCCTCAAAGCCATCCCATAGACTGTCATTTGAGGACCTTTTCCTTTCTGGCAGACTGAAGCACTGGGGGAGGCATCCCATCCCCCATCAAATCTAAAACTCCTTGATCCTCTAAGAGTTCAGTATAAAGTGCTAAATCTTCAGCCATACACAGGAGTAACATTTTTCTTTGAAATGAAGCAATTAAAAGCAGATGGAGATGAGCCATCTCCTCACAGAAAACAGGCCAGGGTGTCACAGGGAGATAAGCCAAACATGCCAGGCTGCCAAGTGCTGGACATCGAGAGAGCAGAACCTGTGCAGGGAAACGCCACCGGTACCTGGGCTGCCTTTTAACAGCCAACTTTCATCTTTATCTTTCCTTCTACCTTTTTAGTGATCTCCTGAGGTGTTGTGCTGGCACATAACCAAGGTGACTCTGCTCCAGCATTGTCCTTGAAGCACTGTGAGCTGCTGAGGACAAAGCATGTTGGTGGTGGACAACAGCCACAGGCTCTGAGCAGATGAGACATGGGAGGATGCATCTGGGGATGCTTCTCTGCAAATCAAACTAAGATCTTTGATTTCCCACTTTATTTCTACATTTAATCTTTAACCCAGTGTTTGCTCTGAAGATAAGTGCTAGATGCAGGGTTAGCAGCTGAGCTCAGGAAATTAAGAAGCAACACCAAACCGGAGGAGCTGTAAATGTGTACGGGACATCCTTGGATCCCCTCACTTCCTCGGGTGCTCTCTGCATTGCATACCCTCTACAAAGAGGTGATGCCCAATGTTAGAGCTGCAAGCACTCACATTAGGTCTGTGGAGGAAGTCCAGGTGAAAACAGAGCTACAGAAGTGAGCTATAACACTGTACACACAGCCCTCCTGTATTAATTATTTCAGTAAATTAAATACTCTTGGCCTATGGCTCTCCCACCAGGGACAAAGGAAAAACAGCTCTTCTGTGCACTGCCAGAGCTTGTGGCTTACCAGATGTAGAGTCTGCTCTGGCCTAAGCTCAAGTCTGTGTGTGGACATTCAAAACCCTGTGACCTGCTGTGATAGAGCAGCTGGGACTTTTCTACAAAGGGAGGACACAACCCCCGTGACGCTTTTCTGGGTGATGCTCTGGCCTCTGAGCCCTGGAGTGAAGCAGGGGATGGCTGGGATGCATACACAGGTCATGGGCAGAGGGTGCTGGGGCTCCATAGCCCCACACAGGTGGAGAGGAAGGGATTAAAGCCTTCAGAGCCTGCTGCACCAGTGTATTGACTGGGAATAGGTTGCCCTAGATCTGCCCCATAAAAAAAAAAAAAAAAAAAAAAAAAAAAAAAAAAAAGGGGTGTGTTAAAAGAGAGGAATATAAGTATAGATCAGATAACAGATCCCAGCCCCCACCATATGCTGGGTAACAGACCTTCAGGCAGCAAACCGCACTGAGCACCGTCAGGCTGGTGAGGCTGCACAGCCCGAACAAGACCCCACAGAAGGCGTAGAGGGTGCAGACTGCCTGGTTGAAGAGCCACCTGCAAGGGAAAGCCTCCAGGTAAAGCCAGCCCTTCCCCTCTGCCATGTGGGGGGATCAGAACTGTCACTGCAGTCCCTGCTCTGGAGGAAGACTGCGTATTTCCCAGCTGCTCTCCCGCTGGTGTGGCCTCAGCTGCTGGTCCCACACTGGAAGCAGAGCTGACCACACGTGGGGTGGCTGCAACAGGCTGCACAGACATCAGTGCCTGATTGCCCCAAAAAACACGGGCATGATTTTGTCCCCAGTTTGTTCCCTGAGCACCACAGTGACAGGCATGGATGGAGCCGTGGGTGCAGGAGCTTCCCCAATCCACACCAGCTTACACCACCGCAGAGTCTGTGCCATGTGAGTGCCAGCTTAGAAACCCACCACTAAAACCCTTTTATAGTGAGTCTGTGTGATAAACCGGAGGGACAGGGAACAGCAAAGCACCCTGCGGTGAGATGGATGTCTGTGACATACCCTGTGCCACAAGACTGACTCCTCAAGTCCCTCCACCCCATCAAGGATCTCCCCATTTCAAGACAAGGTTTGTAAACTGCACCTGGGGGCGTTGGCCAGCACAGAACCGCTTCCACGAGGTACCTGTGTGCAAAGAAGGATGAAGTGGCCAAGGGGAAGAGCGTCACTGTCATGCTTAGGTCACTGATGGCCAGGTTGACGATGAAGAACTCAGCAGGCTTCAGCACAGACCTCTTCTGATAGGCCACCAGCAGGAGCAGTGAGTTCCCAGAGAGGGACACGATGCCTGGGGAGAAGGCAGAGAAATGGTGCTGTATATAACAGAGTGAGGATCATCTTGAGATGTTTAGAAGCAAACACCAGAAATGTCTACAGAGGATAGAAAGGGCTCCCGTCTTCCCTCTCCAAAGTGGGCTGAGCAGGTGAGCCCACATGACCTGCAGAGCTGTGAGAGCACACCTGGAGCTGCTTTACATTGAATTTGATCCCTTCCCCTTCCTGAGATCATAGAGAGGTGTTTGGTAGGGGCTCTGGGTGCAGGATCTGGCCAGAGTCACTTCTTCCAGATGGAAGGAACAAGGTGGGGGGCACTTCCTTCCAGCTAGATAAATAATGGGAACTTTGTGAGACTGCTCTTCTGATGTGAGGCCAAGGAGCTGGGCCCCTTTGCCTTTTTAATTTCTTCCTGGCAATGTCATTCCTGTGAGCCTGTGTTGTCCAGTATCACAGTAACAAAATAAACAAGAAAAAAGGCATCATGAAGATCAAGGAAAATCCAGACTAAACAAAGAAGAGTCTTTGTTTGCTATTAGTGTATTTAAAACAACAGTGGTGATTAAAATTTTATAACAAGAGCTTTCTCTCTTTTTTATTACTTAATTATGCTTTCGTAGAAAAGCAGTTTGTGTCCTCAAAAGGGGAGTCTTTGCTGCTCTTGGGGCAGGCTGGGTAGGATGAGAGTTTCTCCTTAATGGATTAGGCTGTAAATTAAATACCATGCTAAGAACCAGTTTCCAAAGCTGCTGAATGGCCAACATTAAAGGTCCCCTAAGAAACAGGGTTCTCACACAAGGATCTGGCTAAATCCAGAGCTTTGGAGGCTTTGGAGTCACTGGAGGGTAGAGTACTGAGATGTCTGTTCTTCTTCCCAGCCTCATGAGGTATTTTTTCCCACAGAGCTACTCTCACATCTGTACTAAGAGCTTTTTATTAGCTTTACTAATTCCTGGGAGCTGTAGATGCCCATAGGACTGCGTGCAGTCCCAGTGGCGTGAACATCCCTTGGGTTCCCCATCCTCACAGGCATGAAAAACTCTTCTAGCATCTGGGATACAACTTGCTTAGGTCTCAGAAAACTGGAAGGAATTTCTTTGCCCTTCATTCGTTTCTGACCCACACCCACCAGGGCTAGGTCACCTCAGAGCAGGTCCCAGCCCCTCAGTTTTGCCTGTTGACTTTTCAATGACCGTAATTCCACATCACAAGACATTCACCAGCATCTTCTACTGATAGCAAAGGCCAGCTGGAGGACCAAATCGCCTTCAACAGTCATGAAGCTGGCAGTGCTAAACAGAGTCCCTTTCCATCTCACATCAGGTGGCTGCAGTAGGAGTTACAACATGTTCCTCAAAGGTTGTTCTTCAACCTTCCAAATATTTAAAAGCATAACTCATACTTGCAGTTCCCCTGACCTCTCAGGGAATGCAGTCACCAAGCTTTGGACAGATCAGGGGAGGGCTAAGGTGAGAAGGGCCGGTTTAGTTATTCTGCTAATGACTGAACACATCTGGAGCATCAGTGACTGCAAAAGGCCTGAACACCTCTGGCAGGCAGGTACCTGGGCTGCCCGCAGCAGGGACACAGGTATCACAGGCTGTCTTTCCTTACCAAAGACTAAATAGAGCGTGCCAAAAATCAGGTCTTCTCTCTCCGATAAGGTGGAGGTGAACACCGATGTGTTGGAAACATTTCCCATCTGCAAAGCAAGATACAAATACAAGTGAGAGTGACGTTTGGCTAACAAAGGAGCACTCAGCTTCCTCGGTTCCCAGCTCTGCGACACGCTCCTGGCACTGCGTTCTAACCAAGGCAGCAGTGTGCAGCCCCCTGGACCCAGCACCACGGGATGTGCTGGCAGCACTGACCTAACCGGCTGGGCAGGGGGCTGGTAACAGGATCAGGCTGGTAATCTCACCTGATTACCATTTCTTCAATTACAGATTTTACTGATTAGCATTAGTCTTTGGACCTAAATTTTCTTTGCAAGTCTCAGCCGTGTGTTGACTGCAGCAGGTGCTGCATGTTTGGACACGGGGACTGGCCGCTCAGAGCTGGAGGCTCTGTGTTATGCAGAATCCTTGGCCTTCTCCAGGCTCGCCCTGTCCTTCACCTGCCTCCACCTGTCCCTGTGCCCACACTGTCAGAGAGACTTGGTCCAAACTCTCTTTGAAATGCGGCCAAGACCTGCTCATGTGCCATCCTGGAGGCATATTAACTGTCTCTACTGCAAGACATGCACTGCGTGTGCTGGAAGGACCTGTTCAGACAAAGGGACTTGCAACAAGCTGTTCATCAAACCCCAGCATAGGAGACCCCACAGCTGGGGACAGAAAGAAACTGTCACCCCAGTCATCACTGCTTCTGGCTGGGACCTTCCTTCTTCAGCTGTAACTAAATCTGATCCGTGCTGCCAGCAGTGCAGGCAGTGAAGAACTTGAGGGTGAACACTTGTATTAACACAAGCAAAAAATAGTAGTAAAAAGTCATTCTCTTTCTCAGGGTGCCTTACTCAATCATTGAATTTTATCGACCTAATTATTTTCCCTGTTATTTTGTGCAGCTGAGCCAAAGGTTCCCAAGTGCTTAGGAAGTTAATAGGGGGTAGTAGAGCAGAACAGCAGACGCATTTCAGTATATTCACTCCCTTTGCTGATAACAAATAAATGGAAAAATATTTTGTTCAGGTGAAGAAAAAAAAAGAAGGGGGCAAGAGAAAATAATGGTTTAATTATATGTTTCAATAGCTGTTAGCTGCTTGCTGGGATGTTTAATGCATGCAGTATTCCTGCCTCCTTCCCCAAGGTCCCTACCTGCACACCGCAGGGGAACCGCAAAGAGAGCCCTGCAGGGAGG